>SCDT01000363.1:23373-40016 GCA_004143765.1 Drosophila melanica
AAATTCGAACATTTTAATATGACGTATTTTATACTTAATTCAATGATTTTGCAAGATTAAATAAAATTACCTAAAAGTTATGAAATCTTAATAAAATCCAGAAAAGATTATTTAAAAAAAATAATATAAAATAAAACACGAAAATGATTTTAATAAGTATTTTATTATGAATTTAAAAAATTTGTGGAACAGTAAATAATAAAATCTCGAATAATTATTTAAAATTAAAATAGCTTACGAACAAAACAAAACATATTTTGATCCGCTCACACTTGTCTAACATTGTTTTTCTTCGAGTGTAAATAAATACATAAGTGCCAGCCATGTATTGAGTTATTCACATTTTTATCACCTAATTATGCATTGTGTCGGGCCACTCACTGCCCTTTTTTGATGCGCATTGGGGTGTTTCACACGTTCACAATTATTTGAACGTAATCAACCCCCAGAATGACAGAATGAGTGAATGAGAGCGCGCGAACACGCGCCCCTAAGGTCGACGAGGCATGTCAAGGCAGGCGTCTGTCTCTATTGTCTGTTGGCCAACAGCACAGAGAAGTGAAGTGAAGAGGAAGAGAACAGCAAAACAATAGTGCAACAGACACAATAGAGTAGCGTGTGGCAACCATTTTGCGCAAATCCATTGGCCCACAAGTCAAGTATTCATTTGAGCACCTTTTTTGTGTTCGTTGTTGTTATCTTTAAATGAACATATATATATCTATTTGAATATCTTGTGTAATAATTATAATAATGCATTCGTATTCTATTTGCAGTTGTATGAAATCAACGATGATCCCAAGCGCAAGGAGTTTCTCGACGATTTGTTTTCGTTTATGCAAAAGCGCGGTAAGTTCAACTGCATCTCTTTTTTGAATGTGTGTGTGTGTGTGTGTGCGTATGTATGTGTAAGATACTTGAACAACACTTTTGACTCTCTGCATTTGCATTTATGCGTTACCAAGCTGTGACTCAGCTAACCAAGTTTGAAGTGTTTGCTTTACGGACGGACTCAAATTATGTTAATTGAATAAATTTCCCGGCACTTTGCCGTTTAATTTGTCGAATGAATGCATTAAAATATGCACAGGGAAATCATCATCAAAATGATGCCGCACTTTTGTCGTTTTGTCACTTCAAATTACAATCACACACACGCACACACACACATGCACACACGCTTCAAGAACACTTTGAGGCCCACATTCATTTATATTGGTACTTAAAATGACGAACTATTTTTAAATGGCAAAAATATTGCATTGCATTTTGCTGGTTATTAATTATAAACATTAACAATTGTGTTCGGAGCATGTGGCATGCAACAAAGCAGAGCTTTTGCCGCTTCCTGTGTGTGTGTGTAGATCCTTGAGTTGCAGTCGCGATACCAGCTGAAGTATTTGCCAATTGCAGAGTGCATTAAATTTGTTGATATTTGCATTCGCGACATGCAAAGCAACAAAAAAACTGTTGTGCAAAGAAAAAAGCCACAGCTAAATTACAACAAATACAAATACACTATGTGTGCGTGTGTGTGTGTGTGTGTGTGATTGTTGCAGGTTGTTAATGTTGGCTTATAAACATGCAAATGCCTAAGCTCGAGTTGCCACACGGAGCAGCAATTGCAGACCTGCTTTCGTATTTATTTTATCTAATTCACACACACACTCCGATAAAAGACAACAACAATGTTAACAACAACAACACATGGTATATAGCAGGCAACACACACACACAGATATCTCCCAACGCCTGACAACTTAATGGATTTTAATCTGTCACATGCGTTCAAGTTTTGACATTTTGTATGTATGGCAACGCCCGTCACAGTGACTGCCACTGCGACTGCCACTGCCACTGCGACTGCGACTTGGAATAGGAATGGGATTGGGTATTGGGCCTGGGGGCATTTCTAAAGTGTCTCTGCCGAAAATGCGCCGCGCATTCACTGAATGCATAGCATATACTTTTGTATCTGTATCTATAACTATATTTATATCTGCGGTGATATTGTACAATTGTACAACTAACCGTATAACGGAAATTATGCTAAAAAAAAAAGCATATATAAACTAAATATGCGCGTCCGTGTTTTGAGGTTTGTGTGTTTGTGCAGCGAAGAGCGGCGCAATTCTTAATTAAAAGACGTCAATCACTTATCAACCGGGCGTGCTATTTCTGTAGATATTTCTCAGTGCTCGCCTGTCTGACAGACCCTTGCCAGATCAGTCTAAACGAGCGCCAACCCCAAACCGGGTTGGGGGGGAAAACCAAAACAACAACAAGAAACACCCAACTAAATCAGCTGTCAGCCTGGGGACGACTAGAGGTGCGTTATGATTTCAGACTCTATCAAATTTCCTTAGCCGTTCCATTAAAATGCGCTGACATCTAAGAAAACAATGCATAAAAATAAATAAATTCAGCTCATCGCATGCGTTGCGTGTTTCACAATGATTCACAACCAAATAATCCAAATACCAATATCGCTAACTGAAAGATCTTAAAAGAATTATGCGAAAACAAAACTATTTAAAAATTGATTAAAATTTTCAATTTGCGAAATAGTTGTTAGAATTTTTCATAATTCAAACAAAAAATTGCAAATAAAAATTGTAATATAATAATTACAAAAATAGTCGAAATTCTTATCATAAAATTTAAATGGGTTTCAAAAATAAAAAATAAAAGTAGTAGAAATCAATATTTTAAATAATTTTTAAATTGCGTGGTGAAATTTTGTTCTTGAACCGATAAAAATTCTGAATTTAACATTTAACCTGTCTTTTGTTTTTGAGCTTTATAGAAATCTTAACACCTATTATTTCACATGTTACTTTTCCACCTTAAATGGCAACAAACATATTTAAAAATCAACTTTAGTTAAACTATTTACCCACGTTATATTTACAATATATATATTTCTGATCACTTTCAACTTTATTTTAACCGAGCTCTTAGCTAAAACCATCTGATTTAAGTATCTGATAGATGTCCTTTTTTTTTAGAATATTTCTATTGCAGATGTTTTAACATTTTCTTAAACTGCAATAAAAATAATAACGAGAATGCTCATATCTCCATAATACTAATAATAATAAAAAAGCAAAAAAGAAATAAAACTGAGAAAAGATAGTTTTTCATGTGATCGATGTGCGTGCCAGAGCTTCGCCAGGAGTTTGGCCCGTCGATCCGATCGACAACTTTGGCCCCAGAGGCGAAACTTGGCGATTTGTTTGTGTATTTCTGGAAGAGTTTAATGATCGCTGGAGATTGGAGCAAAGTAAATCATTAAATTGCCATTGATTATGTTTTGCTTTTGTGGCTCGTGCAATGATCCAAATGATCGCATCATCTGAATTCGATGCTCCCCCCGTCTCCCGCAACGTTCGATTCACTCGTTTTATTCCCTTGTTCCTTGGCTTTGTTTTTGTGATATGCATGCGGGCAATCATCGTTTCCCCCCGTTCGCCGCTCGTTTGTTTATATGCATAAAAAACAAAAACGTATTTTCATTCAATCAACACGTCCATCAACGCGTTTGATTGATTCCTTTCGACTCATAAAAAGTCGAGAGGCTCCAGGCTGAGGCCCAGGCACAGACCCTAACTCGAGCAGCATTAAATGATATTAAACGAATTTGTATTTGGGAGGAGGGAGGGACGGAGTGATGGAGGGTGTACAAATGCACAAATTCGAGTTACTCACGTACCAAGCAGAGCAATTATGCAAGTTAATTTGATTTTTATATGTGCACAGTACACAAGTTAGCCACATTCCAACTGCAGATACGTTTGTGCGTTTTGTTGTATAAACCTGGCAGCTACTGCTAACAAGCGGCTATTAAATAAACATAAACCAAACCGGCAAGATGGCCAAAATGCGCTCGATAACAGCTTCATCACCCTGTTAAATAACAAATTAGCTATATTTTCAACTGGTTTCGATATATGCGTTGCCTGCATTCCAATAAATTAAATGACTGTTGTTACTTTCAAATGACAAACATAAAAGCCAAAACTAGCCCTAGGCTAGAAGAAGAAGAAGGTTATTTTTTTATTTTAAATCGCAAACATTGGCACAACTTTAACTTTTTGAGATACAGATAAAATCTAAACTAATCAATTTAAAATTTAGTGAAAAAGAAAAATATAGTGCAGGACATTTGGGATTCGTCAATGCTGAACGTTTTTTAAACTTTGCGTCGAGTTTCTGCCTTCTTTTATTATAAATTTTTTTGTTGTGTTGCATCCAAACAAATGAAATGGGCTTTAGGCTTGGCTATAATAAGTGAAAATCGAATAATACGATTCGAATGTGGAATAGAACCGATGCCAAAGATGATGATGATGATTAGCGGCCATAAACGGCCATCGACACATGTACAAACATGTGTACGCGTTTTGTTGAGGCGGCAGCGATTTCGTATTTATTTCTGTTTTTATCGGTGCGGAGTGGAGTGGAGAGCTGTTGTTGGCAACTAGTGTTAATTGCCTGAACGCTTCGGCCGGTGCGGGGGTGGTTGCCCATTGAGATACGAGATACGATAAATCTGTTTTATGGCATCTTTTAATCGTGTTTTGCTTGCTGGTGCATTTAACAAGCGCATTGGAAAACATTTACATGCCACAAGTGGAAGTCTCTGTTTTTATGGCCCAAACAGACAGACAGACGCATTTGCTAATTTTTTCACTCTACTCAAACAGGCACGCCCATCAATCGCCTGCCCATTATGGCCAAATCGGTGCTGGATCTGTACGAGCTATATAATCTGGTGATAGCGCGCGGCGGACTTGTCGATGTTATCAACAAGAAGCTTTGGCAGGAGATAATCAAAGGACTCCACCTGCCGTCGAGCATAACCAGTGCCGCATTCACATTGCGTACACAGTAAGTAGTGTATCCAATAGTCGGATATAAGTGCACTCTGAGAACAATTACAATTTGATAACAAAGAAAAAGCAATTTAAAATTCTTGCATTAAAATTTAAAAAAAAAAAAGTAAAATTGTAAACTTGACTGGTTTTTCTCTGAGTGTACATTCGTGTAGTTAACCCATTCGACACCTGGCCGAGAACTATGTCTTGGGCAAACAGTGGAAGAAGTAGAAGCGGCAGAGCAAACAAATCGGGACAATCAAACATTGGCAAACCGATCAAAGGGGCTATCGATCAGCATCTTGCCCGGTTCCCTGGTTGCCTGTTGCATGTTGTCTCCGATTTGTTTGTTCATTGCTCGTCACGTTTCGTATTTACACGATAATTCAATATAAACGTGGCTGCGACAGGACGACGGCGACGGGCGCAATGTGTTTTACTTGCACTCGATGCGTGTTTGCTGCGCTTATTAATAATTTTATGCATCTTTCAGATACATGAAGTATCTGTATCCGTACGAGTGCGAGAAGAAGAACCTCAGCACACCAGCCGAGCTGCAAGCGGCCATTGATGGCAACCGGCGCGAAGGACGCCGCTCCAGCTACGGCCAATACGAGGCCATGCACAATCAGATGCCACTGGTGAGTAGCTATCCAACACAACTCGACTAGCCGATACCCTGTACCTATTCTGAATATTACAAGCAAAATCCATAATACCAATTTGTTATTATTAATGATAACAAAGATTAATTCTCAATATGAGTACTTAATAATCTTTTTGTCACTTGCTCTCACAATCTTACAACAACATTTCTTGGAAATCGATATTTATCGGTAACCGCAAAACGAGCAATATTTTTGTGCATTTTACAAAACATATATTTTCTGATTCCGATTTTTAATGCTAATGTTAATAAAATCTTTTTTTGCTTGAATTACTTTGAGAATATATTTTTATATTTTACAAAAAGAAAATTTTTGAAATATTGAGAAATTCATTTCCTAATTTCTCTATTTGCCATTTTTCATAATTTAGTCTATTGAATAGAAAAGAATCATAGAATATTTAAAATTAGTTTTAAAATGTATTTCAAGAATATAACAGGAATTAGTTGTATGGGTTCGATTCAATAAGTACAGGGTATCGAAGGGTGGTTTCAGCGACTCAACTCACTTGTTGCTATTTATTTTTGCAGACGCCCATTTCGCGGCCGCAGCTGCCTGGTGGCATGCAACAGATGTCGCCGTTGGCACTGGTCACACACGCCGCGGCGGCCACCAATCAGCAGGCGCAGGCAGCGGCCGCGGCAGCGGCAGCGCACCGCCGACTGATGGGCGGACCGCCGTTTGGCCAGATGCCGAATCTGGTGACGCAGGAGATCGAGAACCGGATGATGGAGTATCTGCAGCTGATACAGGCCAAGAAGGAGCAGAGTGCGTCAGTGCCACACACCCACCAGCAGCAGCAGCAGCAGCAACAGCAGCAGCAGCAACAACAGCAGCAGTCGCTGCACCATCACCAGCAACAGCAGCAGCAGCAGCAGCGGCAGCGTTCGCAAAGTCCCGAGCTGAGCACGCGCGATGCGCTCAGTGCACAGGTGGCGCTGTGGCACATGTATCACAATAGCAGTCCAACCGGTTCGGCGCACACCTCACCACAGCAGCGGTAAGTGTTATACGAGTGTTATACGAGCAGCTGTTGCATGGGCACAGCGTGGACACGCACACTTAGCGCGGACACTAACCAGCAAGCTTTGTCGCTTTCGTTTTTGTGTGTGTTTTACAGCGAAGCTTTGAACCTCTCCGATTCGCCGCCAACTCTCAATTTGAACCACATAAAACGGGAACGCGAACGCGATCCAACGCCGGAGCCGGCGGATAACGAGGAGACGGCACACCAGCCGCCGCCGGCAAAACGTGTGGGCAGCGGCCTGATGCCGCCCGGTTTTCCCGCCAATTTCTATTTAAATCCACACAATATGGCCGCCGTTGCAGCCGCCGCGGGCTTCCATCACCAGGCGAACAGCAACAACAACAGCAGCAACCACCTGAACCACCATCATCACCATCAGCAGCAGCAGCAGCAGCAACAGCAACAGCAGCAGCAGCAGCAGCATGATGCAGCATCCGATGGCGAACCAGAGGATGATTTCGCCAATGCGGAGCACAACACAACCGGGAATTCGTCGTCCATGCAGGAGGACATTGAGCCGCCGCAGCTGAATGGACACCACCATCATCACCACCATGACGACCACCATGACCACCATCATCATCATCATCACCATCAGAACCATCTGGACAAATCGGATGACTCGGCCATTGAGAACTCGCCCAGCACCTCCACAACGGCATCGGCGTCGGGCGGGCACCGCCACAGCTCGCCGGTGTCCACCAAGAAGAAGCCCAGCAAGGAGGACAACTGCACGGGCAGCGTGTCCAGCAGCGGCGGCGGTGTGGGCGGCATCAAGCTGAATCCCCTCGAGACACTCAGCCTGCTGTCGGGCATGCAGTTCCAAGTGGCACGCAACGGTAAGCAATCCAATTAGGAGGAGTGTTCGTTCCACCCCCCTCACCTAATCATTCAAAATGCTCCACAGGCACCGGCGCCAACGGCGAACAGCAGTTGATTGTCAATCTGGCCCTGAACGGCATTAAGTACTCGGGTGTCCTGGTGGCCAATGCGGCCCGGCCAGCGTGCACCGAGGACGCCGACACGCCCGCCACGGCCGCCGCCGCCAGCGAGGAGCCAGCGGAGGCGGAGGCCGAGGAGGAGGAGGAGTTGGAGGAGGCCAAACACGAAAGCCGAGAGGAGGAGCCCAACGAGGAGGAAACAGCACAGGAACAGCAGACCACGGATGACATTGTCAATGGCGGCAGTTTAGGAACGGGAATTGCGGGTGCGGGTGCGGGGGGCAATGGAAGTGGAAGTGGAAGTGTGGGCGTATCCCTGCTTAAAGACGCTGTGGTCAGTTCATAAGGTGCGCGCGCGATCGGGCGAAAAGTATATAAAAGAAAAGGAATACCAAAGTCATATTTTTCAGAAAAATAAAAATGAAAACAAAAAAAACACACACACACACACACATATGTGAACGAGATATGGCCAGATTGAGGCTGACACAAAGCAACTGGCTAAAAGAGTGAATTGTGTGTGTGTGAACTCGTTAGCCTGGCTAAGACAAAAGTGCGTCCACATAGCAGACACAAACACATGCCCGCAAATACCTAGCATATATATATAAATACAAGCATATATATATAAATAAATATATATATATATATAAATTTATATATAAATATCGTTCAATTTCCACACTTTGCATAAAAGACAAGCTTGCGAGCATTGTATTTAGTTATAGAATCTAGTTTTAAGCAGCTGCAACAACAACTACAAAAAAAGAACAGAAAAGAAGAAAATAATATATAATAATACTTTTGATTAGTTGTTAATTCAAGCCACGCCCACACCCCATGCGCCCACAAACGATTTGTTCTTTTTTTTATTGTATCTCGTTTGTTTAATTTCCTTTGATCAGTTTTTTTAAATTGTGTTTGGCTGCAAAGCTTGTGTACATATCAATAATTGCTATGTAGTAGTTAATATAATATCTCTCTCTAAACTTTATCTTTATGTAATTCTAAGTGAACACACACACACATACACACACACTCACCTGCATTTTGACCACATGAATAGCCCATAAACCACACGAACATATAGCATATAGATTAAATTACAATTATGAGCCTAAAGCATAAAGCGTACGAATTACGAATACATACACACAAATACATGCATACATACACATACAAATACATATATTAATAACAAATAATTATATTGCTGCATAAAACTGTTTACGCATCGGCACTCTATATAAGAAGCACTTCTCCCCACTACTCCAAAGCCAACTAAAACGTAGCTGCAAATATTGTAAGCGTAAGCGTTCAATTTATTGAATAATAAAACTATTTAATTTTAGCTCAATTCGCATACTTGTGAGTGGAATTGGAATAGGGATTGGCGGAGTACGGGTACTCGTTAAGTCGGATCTATAAAACAATGGCTGATTGCCCCTAATTAACAGATCACCACGGGATGACTAGGCCCAATCAGAGAGTTTGGGTCTCGCTAGTCGCTAAGTGGAAGAGCAAACAACATAACAATAAAAATGAGTGAGAGTAGCCGGCTCGGGAGTTGTCGACTGCGAGATACCCTGTAACCAGATTCAAATGCTCGTAAAATATAAATATTTATTTTATAATGTAGGAATTCAAAAGGAAGGTATGGTTAATTGATCGATATTTTATCGATTTTAAAATATAGAAACGAGCTTTCAACAAAAAAAAGGTCAAAAAATGCTACAACAAATATTCTTAATAAGCCCAAAATTAATTAATACAAAATTCTTTAAGTTCAAGTTTAGTTCTTTATATATTTAGTAATTTAAAATAAGAATTTACATTTGCATAGAAAGTGCGTGAGAAAAATAGCACAATTCGATTTTGCTTAAGTTGAGTTAACTAATTTAAGGAATTCGATATTTAATCTTACGTTTGCTAAATTCTGAGTTTTTTATACCTTTGCACAAATCGGATACTACCCATTCTTAAACCATTTTCAATTGTTACTGGGTATTAAAAAAGAAACATTCCCTGCCACTCAGGGGCAACATTTGCTGCACAAGATTACTCGTATAATGCACATTGTTTTCCTTTGCTAATGCTACCAAAAATATTTGCCTTGTTGCGCCCCTTTACTTTTTTTATATTATTTTTGTTTTTTGGCGGCGTGCAAAAGTCATAAACGCGCAGAAGTGGCCGTAGGTATTATCCCGGCCGGAGTCCCGGCCAACCTCAGCGACCGCAAAATGCACACACAAACAAAGTGATGAAAAACAAATGTTGTTGAAAACAATGGACGCGTGAAAAGGGGGGGTGGCCTGGCGGGTATCAGGTGAGATGAAATCAAGTGCTAACTACATTACGGCAAACTTGGGGGAGGCATCCCCCGATACCGTCCACACCTCAGCATAATGAGCGGGCACAGCGCAACATTTTGTGGCGCCCTTTGTTATTGCCCCTCGAAGGCACACTGTAAGTGGTAAGTGCGCTCCAGACCCCGGCCATAAACAGCTCAAGTTTGGCCTCCAGTCCGGCGAAAACATTTTACAGCTACTTCATGACTTCGCTCCAGCCTCCAGGCAGGCGGCCTACGTTTTATGCACTCTAACTTTAACAATTTATTTCTTTGTTCTGGGCTCCCAATGTTGCAGTTGCAAGTACTTCCACTGGCGAAGTCTTTTTCCAGAAAATATGTTAAATGATGGTTAAAATTCTAATTTTGAATACTATTTTTAAAATAATAATTTTGGATGAAATGTAACAATTCCGCTTAGAAGTTTCTCATATTAATTCACATTATTATTTTAATATTACTTGTTATTTTATTACTATATAAATTATACGGTTTAAAGAGCTTCACATTTAAACAGAATAAAATAACGACAATTTTAAGAAAGAATGTCAAGAAAAATTTCATTTATCAATTTCCAAAAATACACAAATTATTTTATTATTTTTAGCAGAAACTTTCTGTGCAAAACACTAGGCGAACAAAAATGTTTGGTAGGTTGACAAGAAAATCAAAAATGTTTTAAATTCCATTGCATACTTACAAGGTAACATTTTTGGGTCGCCGTTGAGAACAAAATTCCTCATGAAAATTTCAATGAAGCATCAGGCGAACAGAATCGTCAGGTGGTTGCTAATAAAATTTAAAAAGTACAGATTTCTGTTGCATACTTCTAAGGTAACTAAAAACTCGGGAACCGCCCAACTAGACCCCCCTCCCAAACCCAACATTTTATAAATACGTGCACTTGATGAGCATTGATGCTGTTGAAAATTAAAAACTAATCACCTCACCGGGAGTTGAACCCGCTCATCATTCGCGACTCGAATTGCATGACCCTTTTTCCACTGCACCACACTACCCAATTTATGCACTTGGGATATAACATTACTTAATCATTGCAAATAAATTGTCAAGGAAAACGAAATTTCTGCAGTTGTCATAATAAAAACTATAAATATTTATAATTATTATAAATATCAAGCCGAAAAAATGCAAACTTCAAACATCACATTACACCGCTGTGACTCGAACCCGGACCCCACGCAGAGCGGCCCAGCTCTTATTAGCTGCGCCACTCCTCAGCTGCAATTTGTTGTGATAAAATTCAAGTTAAGCGTTGCAAAAAATTCCTTAAATTCCTTATCATTAAATATTTCAGTTTACATGTTATAAAACTGGTAAGTACTGTTTTAAGCTCTATAACAATCAATTCAATTATCAATAAATAAATACTCAAACTTTTAACTTGCATATACGAAATTATTTAGAAATAATACTCAAGAACTTTTTGTTTTTAAGCCATCCCGCTTAAGATAATTTATTATTAACTACCACAAGTTATTTTTGAAGTGCCTTGTCGGACTGCTGAGCCCAGTGCAATCAATATAAATTGAAGGGGGTGGCTATAAAAACGGTTATTCATAGAAAATTTTGCTGGCTCCGGGAAATGGTGCTTCAATACTAATTGAAAATAAATACAATGCGGTATAAATCAATTTAATTGCACAGCCCGAAAAGTCGAGTTTAATAAAAAGCTCGAACGAAAAAATAAAAATAACAACAACACGGACAACAGAAACAACAACAATAACAGAAACACAAAAACAATTGAAATTCAAAAGAAAACATAACACAAATTAGCCAAACGGAAAACGCAGGAATTTCGCGCTGATGCCTGGAAAAATATTGATGGTCAAATTAAAGGCCAATAATACAGCAATAAAGTCGCCAGTTGGCGAGCCGCCTAACCGCCCATAGTGATGCCCACACACACACACACCCATCCACCCACACACACACACCTACACGCACACACACACACACACACACACACAGACACACACACAGACAGAGACACCTTTGGAGGCACCGCTGGGAAGTATTTATAAATTTTATATAATGTGCTCTGCTGTAGATACACACGCTGGCACACATACAGATGTGGATATGTGTGTGTGTGTATGTCTTGGTGTAGGTATAGGTATTGGTGTGTATAGGTGTATGTCTTAGAGGCAGGCTCGATTTAAACACTTGATGTGATGCCTACATAAAGTACAATAGCAGTTTTCCCTTTTCGGTGCCGAGTTCGCTATTATTCACCAATACCAACTAAACTTAAAAAAAGCAATTTGCATTGGTATTTGTGTGCGTGTGTGTGCGCACAAACGGGAAGCACAGCGAAAGTTCCCGTTATAAACATGTGTACAGCGCACACACATTTAATGTGTGTTTAATACAACGATTGTGTGGCTTTTTAGTACACAGCGCGCAATTATGTTGCCAAGCTGCCTCTGCAAGTGTCAGTGTGTGTGTGTGTGTGTGTGTGTGTGTGTCGTACTCCAGCCTTCGGCTCACACGCAACAGTTGTCAATGGCAACAGCATAAATGTTGCCACTGCTCAGAGTATCGATGCTTAGCAACATTTCCTAGCAACATTTCATATTGCTTTAAATGTTTTTTAAAGAGTTTTCCAAAGAGAGAGTCTTAGTAGCCAATTGAATATAAAAAAAAAAAAACAAGAAGCCATTAAAATATTCGGACAAACAAAGACCAAAAAAAATCGTTCTTAAATAACTAAAAGCAACTTTACCAAAATTTAAGATTACCTTTAATATACCTGGTCTGAGCCAATTGAAAATATTCGAACACGCACTCTTACTGAAACCTTTTCATTCATTATAGCATGCCCTATAAAAAAAATCAAGAAAAATTGTATTTTCCCAAAATGCCATTATTTTTAATATACAATCAATATATGGGCCAAATCATGACCAAAATGCCATCAAACGTGAAAATCGGGTCAGTTTTGACAAAGTTATGGTAGTTTGAAGTTTAGGAGCCATGGATCCGGGAACTATACTTGTCAAAATTTTCCACAATTTTGACATGATTTTTGACCAAAAATTAGACCCCCCCAAAATCACTTTTAATGTTGTTTTTTATGCTAATTATGACAAATACAATCGATTAAAATGAAAAATTCGCAAATCTAAATTTTGAAAAATTTTTTTTTCGAAAATAACTAAGGGGGGAGTACATGCTTTTTTACCAAAAATTTTCAAAAAAATTTAATTTTTAAAAATTCATATATTTTGAATGTAGAATCAATCTTTATGCCAAATCATGACCAAAATGCCATCAAACGTGAAAATCGGGTCAGTTTTGACAAAGCTATGGTAGTTTAAAAGCTGGAATCTTGTAAATATATCACAATTTGTGTCATTTGCATAAGTTAACACGGGCTTTGAATAAGAGAAGAAATTAGATTCAACATCTGTGCATTTGAATAAATAAATGCACAGAAATCGGCAACTTGTTGCTGCTGTTTTCGTTAGCAACATTTCGCTGGCAACATTTTATGCGGCGCCTGCGCTCCGCAAAACTGTAGCACACTTTTGGCGACTGGCATCGCAGGCAGCTGGCGCAAGTACCACAAGTGCTTGTGTGTGTGTGTGTGTGTGTGTGTGTGTGTATTTGGGCAAAAACAAACTCGATTTCGATGTGCAGTTTTCATTCGGCGCTACCTGGCGCCAGCAGAGCAGCAAACCACCCTTAGCTGGCGAAGCTCGGAAGCTTTTTGTTTGTGTCTCAACATTGGGAAGCTCGCGGGCATGCAACAAGCCAACTGTTTGCTTGTTGTTGTTTGTGTGTATCTTTATCTGCGAGTGCCGCATTCGTGCCCGCAATCGCCAGCCAACATTTACTCAGCTACAGCTTCAGCTGCTCAACATAGCCGCGCTCGGATAACACGGCCGCCGCCGCCGCCGCCACTGGTGCCACTGTTGTTGCCGCCGCCATCGTCGATACTTCACTTACGTACGATTTTTGCACACTTGAGAGTTTTAGTTCAGTTTTGATAGACACACGAAGCACAAAGTGCGCGCACCGACAAACCGACGCGTCCGTTCTAGATATATAGATACAGATACAGAAACACACACCAAAAAAAAAAAAAAAAAGGAAAACAGAGAAATAAAGGAAAATAATTCTATTGCCAGTGAATATTTAACACACATTCGCTGACCGATTGACTAAGCGCCCCATCGTGACTATCTGCGCGGAATCAGTTACTGAATCGGTTTTAGTTAAACAGCAGCAGCAGCAGCAGCAGCAGCTCGCTTCTAATTGGCAACCATTTGTTGGCCGATTTTAATTTCGTTGTTTATCGGTGAATTCTTGTGATTTATTAAATATTACACATAAAGTATTTATATTGCATCCGCATCGGCATCTGCAGCTGCACCTGTTACCGTTTCGGTTTCTGTTTCTGTTTTCGTGAGTGCATCATTTAATTAGCAGCGAAATTGCAATTACAACAACAACAAATTCTGTGGAAATTCAGCGCCGCAGCAGCAGGTAATAATAATACATATTTCAGTGCATGCCGTGCCATAAAATTCAAATACAATAGCCGTAAGTTTATTTTTTTTTATTATTATTATTTCTATATTTTTTGTTGTTTTGATTTTGCTTGGAGTTGAATGTGGGTCTCTGCCGTGATTTGTTTGCATGCGGGCCACAGCCCAAATAACTAGCTAGCCGACTAATTGATACTTGCCAAAGCGGTCCAGCTGGGCCCGATAAAGCGCAAACCAAAAAAAAAAAAAAAAAAAAAAAAAAAAAGAAAAGAATAAATTAAGCGAAACAAAAGGCAAATGTTGCTAAGCCGGCGGAAGAGGCAAAGGCAGCCAGACAAAGCCAAAGGCTAAGCACATTTCGCTCTTGTTGCAATTTCAATTTGGCGTTTTAACCAAGTTAATATTAACAGGCGATCGTCTGTTAACAGCAAAGTCACGAATCACGTGCCAAACTTTATTTTTTGTTTTATTTTTTTGCTCTCGCTTTTAACTCGATCGTTTGATCACGCACGATCGTTCAGCTTTAGGCGCTCACGCGCTCAGCGCCAGCGGCAGCTCACCTTCTGCTCCAACAATGTGTGTGCGTGCGTCGCTCTCTCTCTCTCTCTCTCTCTCTCGCTCAGCTGTGCGCTCTCTTTGTGTCTTGCTTTGATTTCTTTCAACAGAATTGCGAGCTGCACTCCCACTCTCTCTCCCGTTCTCTCTCTCTCTCTGTTCTGCTGTTGTTGTTGCAGTTGGCGTTGGCAAGTTCGGATACAGATACTGAATATACTCATTTGCTCGCACTCGCACTCGCACTCGCACTTCTCGCGCTGTGCGTTCGCCTCGCATTTGTATCCCGCAGATTGTTTCAGTATTTCATTTCTTTTATTATATTTTATTTTATTTTTTTTTGTATTGTTTTTGTATTCTTTCGTATCGTTTCGCGCCGCTCTCAGCGAAATCAGTTTGACGTTCTGCTTTGACAGGCAATCGTTGTCGCGTCGCGTCGCGTCGCTCCGTGTGGATTTGGATCGAGATCTCCAAGTCGCAGTCACAACTCGCCGGTAGCCGTCGCCGCAGCGCAACAGCAAAAATTTAACCATACAAATTCTTGGCCAAAATCAAGCAGCAAACCTAAAGCAGTTGTAGCCAACTTACAAGTATGTTAGTGTGTGTGTGTTAGTGTGTGTAACCTGGGTGTGCGTGCGCTTGTAAATTGGGCAACCAGAATGTGTCTGTTCCAATTGTATCTCGCAGATACACAGTCTGTGTTATCGCTGGGCGCATTTGTGACGTCACAGCGCAATTCGTGATTGCATTTCAGTAGCTGCAGTTGTTGTTGTTGTTGTTGTTACTTCGGCTGATGCTGTTATTATTCTTAATGCATTTAAATTTAGTTATGCACACTCACACACACACGCACACACTATTTTAGTATCTAGTGCGTCAACAACAACAACAAGAACAAGAACAATAGCAACAACAAGCAGCGCTGCTGGCGCCGCTGCCACCGTGCTACGAACGTGACCTCCGTGTATTAAAATAAATTCTAATTTGTGAAGAAAGAGCAGCAGCAAAAAAAAAAAAAATGTTTTGTTATTGTTGTGACGATATTCCGCGAAGAAGTATTCGAGTATCTATGCGTGCATACATCCATACATAAATCTGTATCTACATATGCACACATACACACATACAGTCAGTTATGTATGTATGTGTATCTTATGCCCCATTGTTCATGTGTATTTGTTTAATTTATATCTAGAGTCTGATATAAATATTAAAATAAAAAAAAATAATAATAAAATACCAGCAACAACAGCAACAAAATTAACGACTACTTTTTCGGTACGTCAACAGATAATGTATTGTATATGTACATACTTTAGTTTATTGTTTTTATTTCTTATTTAATATATATTTTTTGTTTTTGCCCATATATCTTCATAAATATGTTTTTGGCATTTACACAAACATTTTCATATATGAACTTTTGTATATAGTACGCACAACTTGCCTTGAATTTGTCGCCGTCTCATTGTCGCATAATTTTCGAAGAATGCCCTCCAAAAAAACAAAAACAAAAACAAAATGAGTAAATAAAAATAAAGAGAAAAAACAACATACATACACAATAATAAAAATTAAAAACGAAAATGAAATAAACATTAAAATATAAATTAAAAGCATATTCGGTAGATGTAAAAAATTTTCATGCGACTGGCGTCGCGAACATTTTCAACAAATTTATATAAAAATATATATATATATATTTATACATATA
>SCDT01000363.1:40041-85793 GCA_004143765.1 Drosophila melanica
TATATATATTTATTCATATATGTGCCAGCAGCAGCCCATTAAAAGGCGCTTAAAGTTGTCTCAGTTGGCTATAAACTCGCCAGTGCACCCATAGATACCTGGCGATACACCTATACCGATAGACGCCTAGATATAGCCATAGCCATACTAGTCATAAACAATGCAAAAATATCGCCTCTTACTTATAAACAAGGCACAATAAACTTGCAATTTGCGTTGCGTTTTGTTTCGTTTCGTTTCGGTTTTCATTTTATACAAATTTATTCTAACGAGTCTCTCTCTCTCTCTCTCTCTCTCTCTATATATATATAGACAAATATCATTGTTGTGACCCATTTCGGCGATTATCTAATTTCTATATTATTTCGTACCTTTTTGATTTGTACTATCTATGCGATACGTTGTCTTCCCGCAATCAGTGCCAGGTACCTCCCGGCCTTTTTTTTTATTTCAATTTCACTTCTTCTTCTTCTTCGTGAATTTCACTTAATTAATTCTCAATTTTCACTGTTTATTAATATTGAAATTGAGCTGGTATTGTTTACAGCAAATAAAATAAAACTGAACCGTGCCATCGCATACTGATTTCGATTCATTTCGCCCGATTTCAATTGTGCCAACAGTGCCCATTGCAACTTTTCGTATGGCAAACTTAAGCATTTGAGCATTTTGTAACTACAGTTATGCAACGCCGCCCCTCGGCACATGGTGCATATTAAGCAGGCCGCCCATTGAGCAGCTAGATATACATAAACAGATAGTAACAGGCACTTACATACACATACATATATCCACATTTATTGTATGCATATGTCTGGACTGGTCTGTCTGTCTGTCTGGACGCGTCTAGTTTAGTGGCGGGCAGCATTCAGAAATCGCGATTTATTTTCGTACCCGTATTGTAGACCACTTTCAAGTCGCTCGTTACGGATGACACTTTTGCCATTATCTTTCAGTTTAGATCGCCATTTGAAATGCTAATTCCCGAGTGGCAGAAACTCTTTCGCATACAATACAAAATATTGTTCAAATACACTCATAGTTGTCTATATACTTACACCAAAATCCATCCGCTTAGATCCATTATCAACTGGGGCATCTGCCGCCTGTAACCGATTAGTTTTCGGCGGATAACTCAAGGGCGATGTAAATATGTGGCTGACAGTTTTCGTGACGCACAGTGGCCACCGAAGGTCAAATACTCTAACCACAAATCACACACAGCCCACGCAGCAAACAATCTTCGACTAACTGTTTGCTTGCCATTTTCCTGTTCGGTAAATTGAAGCTGCAAAATATATATAAATTAATTAGAAATGATTTGAGGCTTATTCTTCAAAATGTGTTTCAATAATAAATAAATCAACTGGTAAAATTGATATGCATTGCATTATTAGAATAATAATGACGTAAATATCGGCATTTATGATGCGCAATAAAGCATTATTTTTATTATCTTTAACTTCAATTCCGCTGAATCGTATAACAGTTTTTTTGTTGTTCGTTATAGCACGAAATCAGTTTTATAGCTATCATCATGACAGGTTAAAGCCAATGCAGACAAGATACGAGAAAATTAAATTAGACGAGATTAACCGAAAACTCTGCTTAACAATGTTTCATTTGTTGACCAGTGTTAAAGTCGGGGAAATAGCCAAAACTTTTACAAATAACAAACTCAATTAATTAATGTTTGCTCTAATTTACATCAGGATTTTTAATGGATTTTAATTTCAGTTGATTTGATAAAAACCCAAAAACTTTATTTAAATATTGCAATCCAACTAATTTGTATATAGAAGCTTTGCGTGTGATTTGCGTTTACAACAACAGATATTAGTTACCATATATTTAGCAAACAATAATAATATATATACAAGCACATCATTCAATATAGAATTTTAGTTTTTGTTACAACCCGGTTTAAAGTCAACTACAAAAACTATAAAAAAGTCGAACTACGCAAAAATTTACAAGTTATCTTTAAATTTTCTCATTTATCATCGAGTCAAATTTATGTTTGTGTTTATTTATAAACCAGAGATAGATTAGATAGATAAAAAAACATAAATTTGATGGTATTCTATGCGCCAAAAAAAAAAAATCATAAAATTATTCACTTGCCCCAGTTTGTATACATATTAATTTAATTTATTTCATCTCATTTATTCTTAACTAAAGCAGAAAATTAATTTGTAAAAAAAATGATTCTATTAGCCAAAAGAATCAGCTGCACCGAAACCGAATTCGCAAACCGGAAAAATTTAATTAAAATAATGCGTGCAATTGGAATTTTATGGCCAGTTATTAATATTTGCGAAACAAGGAGAGAATTTAACGATGATCAAAGTCAGATTAAGTTCTCATTAATATGTATTTAAATGAGCGATTTATGCATATTGCGCGCAAATAATTTAATATTTTAATTAATTAATATGATGCACAAACATTGAACTCAAGATTAATCTCGAATCGACAACAAACGGAAGGAATTAAACTCCAGTCCAGATTACCTCTTTTTTATATAAATATTTTTAGCTAATGCTTTGAATGCCAACGCTTTAATTAATAAATAAATATCAGTTATAGCCGGCTATTCACGTGACAACCCCAAATTATCTATGCCCGAGAGAGAGAGAGAGAGAGAGCATATAAATCGCACGATTAAAAATTGCTACAATGTGTATGTAAATTACACTTGGAGAAACAAATGAGAGGCTTTTTTATATTAGTGCTGTCTTTCAATCTTTTACTGATTTAATTTGTGTAGCAATTTCTCTCAGTGTATATGCACTTAGTTGTTTCGATGCACATGTAAATAAACAATGGAACACAAAGCGCAGCAGCTGCAAAACATCAGTTCACAAAAACTATTAGATACAAAATTGTGCGGCTGCGTTTCGCTGTGCGTTTCTTTTTGGCTCGGATTGGTTTCTTTGTCAGCGCCGATCGGCTGGCAAAGTTGCCTCGCGAATATGGCTTTCGATATGGCCGCATGTCGCTCTACATGGCGATGCCCGGCTGCGGCTCTCCATACATGATGTACACACACACACACACACACACAGAAGTTTCTATATGTGATGATGCTATTCTACAAATAACAACTACCACCTGCATACTAATAATGCGCAAGGCATTCCATTTGCCCACCTTGGCGGCGTCGTGACAGCCAAGATGAACCTGCTGCAACGGCCCCGCCCACTTTGGCGCTAATAGAATTTGGCGCTGCTGCAGCTGATGTGATTAGTTTTAAGTTGCATAGCGCCAGGCGTTTGTCCTTGTTGCCACTCGCACCCCACCAACAACAACAACCCGTCAACTGTGTTTATCTTATTTATGCAGCTTCAAAGCGCAAAATTCATGAATTTTCTTTTAATAGTTATCGCTGAGCTAAAAATAATTCGCTTTAAGCGAAAAACCAACAGGGACAAGAGCAGTGAACTATATGCAAAAGAATACACTCAGAAAAATCTCAGCGACAGATCAACTGAGATTGACTACAATAAGTAAAAGGAGTATATTCGGATTGTGCAAGATGTATTTTTTTTACCTATTCAGATTTAATGAATTGAAGCAACAGTTAAGATTGTTCTCAAATCTTTTAAATTTAACATTTTTAGTGGCCTCACACTTGATTCTGTTTTTCTCTCTGTGCTTATTTGTATATGTGGTATATATATTTCCTAGATTTTGTAGCATTGGAATTGACAATTCTGCCTGAGACTGAGAATCTGTTGCCGTTGCTGCTGCTGCTGTTGACGCTGCCTGTCTAGTTTGTGTCTTGTTGTGACGTCTTTGTTTTTGACCAACAATGCGAGCTGACAAACCGAAGTGGGCCGACGGGCTGTTGACTGTTTTGGATAGGTAGTGAAAGACATATAGGAAGACACCGTTATCCCTTTGGCGAGTCAATCAAAGTCATGCACTGCCTGCTTCCAATCAAGTGCAGGATATATTTGGCCAACAGCTCGCATTTCCACTCAATTCTACAAAAAAAAAAGAGAATAGAATAAAGTAAAAAAAGCTCCCCCTCTCCCCTAGGTCTAATTCGTGTGTGGCTCGGCCTCAATCAAGGGATTTTTTCAGAGTGCGAACACGAACATGAGACACTGTGCGAATGTTTCGAAATATTTGAAATAGGTCGACACTGCTGCTAATCTAAAGTGTTTTTGCCCATATCAGTTGATTTGCTTCTTTCGCCTGCGCTCGAGTTTTATCTAAATATTTAAAATTGGTTTCGCCCCGTCGATGAGGCCTACGGCATTTATGTATATGTGTGTCGCCAATGATAAAGCAGCTCCGATTCGGAGACAACGTCACAGCGCCACAAACCCATTAACAAAACCATAAACTAGAAGCAAGTTGGCATTAGTTAAATTGTGGGCACTCCAACTCGCCTCACTCGCCACTCAACTCGCCACGGAAACGTGCCGCCAAAAGGGTCACCTATCAAATTTCACCGCCCTTTCAGTTGAGCAAAATGAAACTTTTGGGTCTGGTCAAACTTTAGTTTGAATTTAGTTCGGTAAAAACGAAAAGAAAAGGGGACCCATCGGTGACCGTTTTATGGGGTTGCATTAGCCTCCAATATGTTTCGGTTCTGGTGCATTACTTATTTATTTATGTTTGTGCAGGTGGAGCACGTAGCCCGAATGCGAACGGGAATTCCAAATAGTCGCACCTTGGCTTCAATAATCATTGCCAATATTGGGCTTTTATGAATTTATGAACCGCTGACAACAAGTTTGGCAATTTTTAATTGTCTCGTCAATGAAACTGAAGCTACTTTCCATACATACTTATCAGTATCAATGGCAATAACAATAAAGGCCGTCTACCGTTCCGTTTCGTTCCGTGCACTAAACTACTCAAATTTATCGCCGATCCGCCGATCGGCGTTATATGGATCTAGTTCGTATTGCCAGACGTCTCTTAAAAGTTTCAAATTACATTCAAAAACAATAAACTTACTCAACACTAGATTGTATTGCAATTATATATACAATATACAATTCAGGCGAAATAAACTTAAGATTAATGTACTTTGATGTCAAATAGAAAACAATTAAGTGCGTAATAAAATAAATATAACTTTTTGAATAATAGCGGTATAAACAAACTTTGAAGAAATGTATCTCAAACATTTGTCATTTAGAACGATACAAAAAAAAAACACCAAAAATTCAAATAAACTTTTTTATGTACCTTGTTCCCTGAGCTTTCGATATTTAGTTGTCAACCGACTCGAGCTTGTATTCTGTCTAACCAGAAGATAAAGACAGTTGCAACTCATTAAAAAACAAAAAGCGTGTAAATAAAAATGTTGAAACATTGAAAACCGATCACTGAGCGATTGAAACTGCTGTTAAATGTGGCAATTGTAGGGTTTGCTTTTTTCCACAGACAGTTGGCAACTTTGTCATTAATCTAGTAACAATGGAGCTATCAAATGTATATATATGTATATTTTTTGATATTATTGATTAGATATGTTGATTTATGTACAGTGTCACTCGAGTCACAAAATCTGTTTTATTACGACTAATTTTTGCTGTGAATCATAATCGATTAGGTATAATGAAAAATCACAGAATGAATTAAACCAACGATTTTCCTATTTGTCAACGTTCAAAAAAAGTTATATAATTTTTTGGAATTTTAATTATATTTTTTTAAAGATCGATTCCTGTCTGCAAATATAATATATAATAATAACTTTAATAGTCTGAGATAGCATTTTTGAATTTGCTTTTGAAACAGTCTTGTTGTTCTGTTCTTCTGTTTTTCGCAATAAATGAATACTCATAAAACACACATTTTATATTTAGTATAATGTTTAAAATTTAAGAACAGTCTCTCTTGTTATCACTCTCTCACACATTCCTTTTTGTTTGCCTTTGCTCTTCCATTCACTTGCTCGCTTAAAGATTACGTTTTTTTTTAAATATTATAAAATTATATATAAAAATNATATTATAAAATTATCTATAAAAATTTTGATTGTTTCTAACTATATCTCTCTTTATTAGTAAATTAAATTAAAATGTGTGTTAAAAATTTTTAGAATTAGGAGTGAGTAATTGCATTAATCAATATTAATATTTTTCAATTGCACATGAAAATATAAAGTGAATCAAATTATGAACAATTTTATAGTCTAAAATAAACTTTTGTAGTGAATTAATGTGATTAAGTTTTGTGTGAAATCCATAACGATTCCATTTTCGACCAACGTAACATATTCTTTAAAAACTAGTTAGCTTTAAGCACATATCGAGATTCATTGATCAATTGATTTACTCAATTTGCGTTGATTTATGATGATGATCATGCAGCTAATCTTAATTGCTTGTAACTCGAGTTGTTAGCCTAGTCGTGTTTTCTGTTTTGTTTTGTTCCCATAGTTGGCAGCAAACTGGTTTTAGGGTCTAAACTCCAACAGTTCCAGCTGATTGCAAGATTAGTTATTTAGCCGCTTCAATGCAGACGACAGCTCAGCAAAAACAACTTAGCCAGCAAATGGAGGTCAACAATTTATTTGAAAACAGCAGCAGAATGTATCGCAAAAATGCCAACACACATTTGTGCGACACGGCCCGAATAGCATGACTATTCATGATATAGTATATTTATATATAGTAATAAATTTTGATTTTTTCATCGTTTGTTTTTTTTTTTTTAACTATATAGCTACTCGAGATGTGAGAGGAGAGCCGGCCAATCAGCCAATCAGCATAAATAGATCGCCGCTTGACGCGCACACCCAAAAAATGTTTCAATTATGTTACCCACAACAACCACACAACCACAACAGCAACAGCAGCCAAACAGAATCAGAAGCAGTTTCACCGACAACAGCAAAAGCCACAGCTTAAGAAGCGCCAACGCAAGCAGAGGCCAAAGCAGGAGCCGAGTGGCCAAAGGCAGAAGCATCATTCAACTATCGGAAGCAGCTCCATTGAAACTCAAGAGCCAAGCCAAAGAGCGACCAAAACCAAACCGAAACCAACAGCAAATTAGCATCGCCATAGCAACAAGAAGAGGAGCAGCAGCAGGAATAGCAGCAGAGCAATCAGTTGACGCAGCACAGGAAGCAGGACAACGCTATGGGCTGTTCACCGAGCACATTGCCCAACTCGTCGTCGTCGACGGCAGCTGGCGGCGGCGGCGGTGGTGGTGCTACTAATGCCCCCTTGCCGCTGGATGCCAACGAGAAGGATGGCAGCCTTCTGTTCTGCATCAAGTTGCGACGCAGCCGCATGCGTCGCTGCAGCTGCGGTGCCGTCACACTGCAGAACCAGAACGGGGACGGCAGCACGGGCAGCGCCACCTGCGGCGGCGAGAACATGATGTGCAACCAGGGACTGCTAAATCCGCTGCAGACCAAAAACGAAGCGGACTACGAGAAGGTGAGTGTGTGCCAACTGGGCATTATGGCTGCCACACCCATTTGCAGCGACCAGCAGCGATGACCAACTGAACCGTTTCTACCCTAATCCTCGCCTGCAGCTCAGCACCGGCAAAAAGGACTCCATTGTGACAGTGGCAGCTCTCGGCAACTTCACCCACAGCGTTGTGCGACGCGCAACTGGAACTGGCAGTAAGTACCCAATAAAAATGAATCTAACACTCAATAGACTCGAAACTACATACATATATACAATAAATATATATATGTTTGCCAATGCTGGCGCAAAGTGCAAGCAAATTCTGAAATAAATCCGATTTTGCCTTAAGCGGCACTTTCATGGAATTGCAAAAGGTTGAAAAAATATCAAACATGTGCACAGCATTAAATTGATCGATTTAAAATATATAGTCAAACTCGAAGAGAATAATAACATAACATAACATAATAATTTTTTTTTCAATTTCGTTGAATATTATTCAATTATAGATAAATCATAGTTGATTTAAAAACTTTTAGTTAATCTTACAAAACTAAGAAATCTTTAAAAGTTTGTTATAAAAACGAAACATTGAGTTCTTAGCTAGATTACTGATAATAATTCTAATTAATTTACTATCAATTTGAATCTTAGCCAGATTTTCGCATAAATCATAGTTGATTCAAAAATTTATAGTTTCTCTTTCAGAATTAAGAAATGTTAAAAAGTTTGGTATAAGAACAACATTTTTTACAGATAAAAGATTCTATTAAAATTAAAAAAAAGCTACATTTAAAATCAACTTCAATCTTGGCCAGGTTTTGGCACAAATCATAGTTGATTTACGAATTTATCATTCATCTTACAAAACTAAGAAATCTTTTAAAAGAATGTAGTTCTTAGATAGATAAAAAATTCAATTTAAATCAATTTACTATCAATTTAAATCTTGGACAGATTTTGGCAATATTTGTACTTGATTTGATTTAGAAATTCTTGAAATTCTTTTTTTTTTAACTTTTTTAAATTTATACACTGAGCAAGCAGTTTACATTTTAAGAAATTAGTGCATAAAAGGTGCGGTGTGTTATTTTCCCCACTTTTACTCATAACTAAAGTTAAGGGCTGGCGTACGGACAGACGTATGTATGTAATACGATCTGCGACAAGTCAGCTGGCGCTAGCTTAGCTCTCTGGTATAGAAGTGCAGCTGTTTTGTGTCGGCTCCAATTAACGGCTCGCCAAGAGCTTCGGCCTGAGCTGCACAAAATCAACGGTAGCCGCTAGCAGTAGTTGTAGTAGTAGCCAACAGCTGCAGCGGGAGTGAGAGCGGGAGAGGGAGAGAACGTGTATGTGAACGAGAACGAGAACGAAAACGAGAACGAGAGTTGATGAGTGCGCTTTGCTTTGGCTGAAACTTGATCGCGCTCAGCGACCTCAGTGATCGCTGAGAGCGGCGTTTATCGGTTCGCTCTGCGGTGCGAAATTGCCCCGCGACACCCGCCCGCTCGCTGGGGTCAACGAAGTCACGACGAAGCTGGCAGCTCACAACAGCTGCTCGCCATTTATGGAGTCAGTTGCTTTGAATTGGTTCGCCGTGTCGGTTGTTAAGCGCTTTCATAACGGGACGTTCGCTCGTAAGAAGTCTGTGTATTTCGGATTTGAATTCGGATTCGGTTGCGTTTTCGGTTTCGGATTCGGATACGGTGCCCGTGCCTGCGTCTGTCAGCTGGCGTGCACAAACAACAATAAAAATAATAATAAAATATACGATAATACACAATACAACTGTAATCGACACACATATTTTTCAACAACTGCTGGCTTCGCCCAAGTCGCACGTTATGCAAATCGAATACGCAGAAGGTGAAGGCGTTCAAATTCAAATTCACAATCAGATTTAGTTAGAGCGTCTGAAACAAATGCAGCAGGCGCGAATCGCGGGCGTGTCGCCATCGCCATCGCCATCGCCAACTGGTAGCTGCAGTTCCACTCTGGCCTAATGCGACGGCACAAATTTGGCCAGAAAGCCTGCGCAAGTGACTGCAACGCGTATTAGCCAGGGCCAACCAGTTGAGAACCAAAATCGAACGCAATTAAAGCTTATGACACTAACAACAACAGCAGCAGCAATTACAACAATAACGCACTGTGTGACACACAAAAAGTAGCTGAAAGATCGCTGCAATTGGTGGCCGTGTGTGGAAAAAAACAGCTCGGCGCCGCATAGCGAACCAAATAAAAAAAAAACAAAAAAAAAAAAGGAAACACAAAAATACGAAACAGCAAAAACGAAGATAAAAATCAAATAAAATATAGCAACAATTTAAGCGCAGTATCGAAAAGTGTTAAAATTCAAAATAAACTTCACAACTAAGTGTGCCAATAACAACAACAACAACAAGAGCAGCAAGAATAACAACAGCAAAGCAACAAGTAACTGTGCTAGCAGCTAGTAGTATCGAGTAGAATACGATTTGTCTAGCTGTACACACATATATATGTGTGTATGTATGCGTATGTGTGTGTTTGTGTGTGCACATATCTATATTGGTCTTCTGGCTGTAAATCTGTGCTCGTGTAGCTGTTTCTATCTGTCTGTGCTTTTACGTATTCGCGTGCGTTTTCATTCTTGAGTTTCGGCTGCATTCGCCAAATGTGTGCAAAAAGTAGCTCATTAACATGTTGTGGCTGTCAAACAAATTGCCAGCTAACGGCTAACGACCCAAAGCGCTCCAATAATGCAAATAACAACTAATGAAAACCAACACACAACAACAATATGACAAAAAAAAACGAAAGAAAACAAAAAATAATAACAAAAATACTTATATAAATTTGTGCATATTTATTCACCGTAAATAAACAACAGCGCAAAGAACAAACATACAGCAGGCAGAGATAAAAAGCGATTCACATGACAATCTGGTTTGCGTTACACGCGACTGTGACGATCATTTAGATTCTCCACATTGACACCCAAAACAAAGCACAATAACACAATACTCAATACTCAATTCTCTCAAATACGCATCGATACTCGATGCGCGATGACGCTGGCGTTGCCACTGCGCGCAAATTGCCAGCGATCGGGTAAACAATAACAATTGGACAGTAGAGGCACCCACGCAGTGGCGCCAAAACATCAATCAAAGCAAAATACACAAACTAACGAAAGCAAAATGCGAAACACAAAACAAACTGAAATGCAGCGCTGCCAAATGTTAGAACACTGAATTCGGCTGTGGCAGCGCTGTCGATACATTATGTTCGCGTAATCCCAGCTGCCAGCGAGAAAGAAAGAGAGAGAGAGGCGCGCAGGTGTCAATGTTTCACATTAATTACTCTTAGACTTGTCGAAATTGAAATTGAGTTCAAAAGTGAATTGAATTGATAGCGATCTAGCAAGTAGTTGCCGTAAATCTGTTCTCATACAAGTTGTCGCATTTGAATCCTGTTATTGTTGTTGTTGTTGTTGTTTACAATTAGTAGACAGTGCCACTGCCCCCGAAAGCCACGTGAAGCTTTTCACAAATACTGCCTGGCAGTGGCAGAGATTAGATTAAAGCGCAGACAGGCCGCTGTTAGAGAAAGCAAACAATTTCACAAACTGGCCGATGGTGTCAATATGGCGACACTGGACCTGGTGACATGTCCGTCCGTGCCCACAATCGGCTATCAGCGGTGATGATCGCCGACAGATAGATAAAGCCTCCGGGAAAGGTTTCGCATTTCGGTGTTGGACGAAACATGAGCAACGTGCCCACAAGCAGGCCAACTAAGTACACATCCTCTCGCTCATTCTCTCCCTCTCTCTTTCGCTCTGTTGCTCTAGTCGTATAGCAGATGTAGATTGTGCACGCGTTTTGTGTTCTACTTGATTATTTATTCGTATAGGTGTGTGTGTGAGAGTGTGCGAGTGTGTGTGTTTGTTTCTGAAAACGCATTATACGCCTGTGTTTCAGTATCCGTATCTCTATGTGTACGGGGGCCTAAACATCTGAATACTATGAGCAAACTTGCCTGATATTATCTTATCAAAAATTAATTGGTTGTCATGACAACGACCAAGTCGCAAAATAGACTCTTTAACAATGACCGGCCAATGCAATCCAAGAAATGCTCTCCATCAAATTAAATCACGCATTTGAAATTCCTTAATTGATAACTATTGGATCAATAATTCTATAGAACGACACGATTCACATTGCGACTTTATTATTATTATTATTTTTTTTTTAATGCCTGAAATGTTTTGTGCTTATTTTCCAACGGAAATTGTTAGTAAACAATTTTGTTCAGTTCTTTTTGTTCCTTGCTCACGAAAAAATATTTGGCCGATTTGTAATATCCGCTACGGATGTACAAGCCTTAAAAAATCACGTCTTAGAAATAACAAGTGCATATGGCAAAAAATTTCATAGATTCGAGTTTTTTTTTTTTTTGTACAAGTGTTAAACACTTGAAAATTTAATAATTACATTCTGATAATTAGCTTTAAGGCACTTTAATGCCGAATGACTCTCTCGGTATCAAGTGCCCACAATAATATTTATGAGCGAATTTATTAATTAGGCTCTTCTATATGAGAAAGAAATTTCACTTTAATACATAAAATAAATATGAACTTAATACCTTTGAAGCTGCGGCTCACAAAATGGCATTTCCTAGAAATATGTTTGTGGACTTAATTCAATGAATATTATGTGGAATTACGTACGTAATTACACCCGCATTTTTACATAATAATATTGAATTCATTAAAAGGCGCTGCTCCAAATATTTTCCATAAAAAAAAATGGTTATTATGAACGGTTTATTTAAGGCCAAAGTTATGCAACTGCGAATAAGTTTTAAGTCTCTGGCAATCCAGCTGCAACAATAATTGAATTCAAGAAGTTGGCTAAGTGCATTCTTAAGCCCGGTTTACATTAAGCCTGCTGCTGGCCAACATTATGGACTTGGCCAACAGGCCGACTGTTTGCCGTGTAGCGCGCAGTGCAGTCGCTGGCGGTTTCAGAATCCGTGCGAGAATTATCATCTGGCAAACAGTTTTTCATAACGGATTAGTGCGGACGTATCGCAGTGGGCCTGGTCTAGTCAGCACCGCTCCAGTTGCCAGTCGCCAGTTGTCCGCTGTCCGTTGCCAGTTGTTCGCCGTTGCTACGGATTTATAATTTAACTTTGAACAAGTATAATTTGAGTTTCATTAAAGTTTCGCTCGTTTCGTTCCCGTTCCCGTTCCCGTTTCTTTTGCTTCTTCTGTTTTGTTTGCTTGAAGAAATAACGATACCCGCATCCGTGCACGTAGACATATCCGTAGCCGTAACCGTAACCGTGCTCCTGTTTGTCGAGCAGTTAAATTTTAATATTGCCTGCAGTGTTTGCAGAACGTCGTCGCCCGTTCTTGGCCATGTTGTTGCATACTCGTAAATAAGCCCAAGTGCTAATCGATCAAAATCAAGCGCACCTTCCGCCTCCACTCCAAGCGAACCCCGAACCCCGCCCACCCCCTTCTACGGGCAACTTGTGTACACTCTTTACACACTAATGAGCCAGTAACTGTTGCCAGTGTGTGTCCGTGTGCAACATGAGCCTTAATGTGAGCAAGTGTTGTAAGTATTTGCAGCCACTCCATCCAGTGGCGCCACTTCTGCAACCACATTCACATCTCCCCGAGAGACGTTTTAAGTTTAAGTACTAGTGTGTGTGTGTGTGTGTGTTTGGGTGTGTGTTCCAAATAGTTAGCAGTAAATGTTTGATATTCAACTGAAAATTAAACATGACCAATAAAGTATCTGAACATGGCCTCGTCGCAGGCCTAAGCCAAAAACCAAAACCGAAACCAAAACCAAAACCGAACCCTGTTGCTTATTGCTGTTGCGACGTCAGCGGGCGGCTGCTGCCGCTTTTATCTAAACAATTTATCGATTTTCGTTTAGATTACAACGCGTACCGCTAGCCAGCGCAACTGAGGCGGGCGGACGCTAACAACGATAAGATACACACAGGCCAGGCCGGGCATATAGTTATTTGAATATACGCAAAAATGTGCCCTCAACACACACACACACACACACACATACACAAACTGCCAGTACATATTTTCATAAAAAAAAAAGAAAATTTATATATATATAGTATATACATAAATTGATATGAGTACGTAGCTGGCAGAGGCAGGCAAGTTCCGCATGTTTATGTTTCAGGGCTATTTTCGTTCATAAATACTCATAGATACTCTGGCACATAGTTATGCATGTGGAGCAGGTTATCATTACGCACTAATTGTCTGAAATCAATGCCAGCGCGGCCAGATAAACAGGCAGCTGCTGGCCAGGCCAGCGCACCAGCTACAGCCAAAATAAATGACAAATTAACATAGTGCCACGAAAATAATCAAAAGCGATAATTATGTTGAATATATTTGTAGTTAATTTGCAAAGTCAGCGCAAAAATACGGAAAATACAAAATAAAAATAAAAATAAATACAAAAAATAACTACAAAAATAAAACGCGACAAACACTCACAACAATGATTATATCTAGCCAGCCAGCAAACCTGTCCGGGACATCGTCGGCGCACATGAGCGAAGAAAGCGTTGAGAGCGACTGCAATTGTGTGGGTGCGGGCGCGGGGGCGGGCGTCAGTGCGGGTGCGGCCGCCCTAATGATGGGCAGGGCGGCCAGGCAAATGCAAACGCACGCCGTGGAGACAGAAACACCAACATCAACAAATACAACAACAACAACACCAGCTATAACAACAACAACAACTATAAGAAGCAGAGCTTCATTAACGCGTCCGGCCTCCGAGTCCGAGCTGCTAGTGGGTAAGCGGATTGTCTATGACGAGAGCGTATTGGGCGCGTGGGCGTGGGCGGTTTTCGGGGGAACGTGCGTGTGCCTGTTATAAAGTGTTTTTTGAAATGCCAACGCTTATAATTAAATAAGACGTGCGACTAGACTAGACTTCAGATATGAATGGGCAGCATCTACTATATCTCTGTGTGTCTGCGTGGGTGTGTGTTTGTGTGCGTTTGTGTGTGAGCGCCAACCTAAAAGTAGGCAACACATTTGCCGCGACGCACACAAAAATGTAGCATGCTTTTCAGCGCAGAAACTTCAATGCACAAGTGCGTTAAACCAATTCCACTTGATCTGTTTTTTGCAGGCACAGGCACATCGGGCACCAGCTCCTCCGGTGGCGGTCGTCCTGGTCACCGCAAGTCCTCGCTGGCGCTGGCACTCACGCCCGAGGATGAGTCAATGGATGTGTATCAGGTAAGCGAATTATGTGTGTGTGTGTGTGTGTGTGATGCTGATTAAATTGTTGTCCTCCATTTATTATTATTATATTTGCTTATTTTGTTTTTTTTTTCTCTTGCTTTTGCTGGCCCGGGGCCATCGTTTGTTTTTGGGTGGGCATTTTGGTCGACAACGCACATGTGTGTTACGTCTCTGATAAGATATCTTATCACTCCGCGCGTTATATGATGAGAGCTCTCGCCGCAGTTTTCTTCATTCTATATTTTTGTGTTGTTATTTTTTTTGCGTGTTTTGCTTTACATTTTACTCGGCTGCTTTAAATAGCCGCTCATTTACAAAGTCTGAGAATACTCAAATGATAAAAAGAGCGCAACGCCATTCTATGAATGTGTGTGTGTGTGTGCGTGTGTGTGTGTGTGTGCGGTTATTTGCCATTGAGTCGCACATAAACAATGCGCCGCCAGAGAAATCAAATCAATTAACATTGAAGGTGGGAAATCAAAAAGTAAAGAAATAGATTAACCCACCGCATTGACAGCGACTCGCTGCCGTTTGTCGCCCCACTCTCGAGCCAATTGATTCAGTCAAGTCAGTCCGTCAGTCGCGTTTCGACCGCAAAACCTGTGAAATATTCGATTTGTAGACAAAATCTATAACTCACGACAGCCGTGTCTCAGACTCGTTCGACTGGATTCCAAATATCTTCATTTGATCAGTGGAAATCTTTGTCAATTATTTGATTTTTTTATTTTGATTCACCTTTAGAGATTTCGTGGGGACATAATATGTGCGCCGCTGTCGCTTACGCAAGCGATCTTCTGGCTTTGTTGTTGCTGTCGCTGTAGAAGGACATTTTTGCGTGTAGAGTTTTGAGAGCGAGATTCGAGTGCTTCGGTTGATACCTATTGTGAAGTGTTATTGTATAATTATCAGAATGCGCAATTGTTTGCCAAAAATTTTTCGCACCAAATCATCGTTGTCGTCGCCGTCGTCGTCGACAGCGAAGCCCGCGGCCGTCCATTTAAATGAGGTGGACGCGGTGTCGGAAACGAAGGCAACAACAACAACCAAATTAACAGGGGCAGTGACTGCGCCCAATAAAAAGCTGCAGCAGCAGCAACAACAACAACAAGAGCAACAAGAACAAGAACAACATCAAAGGCCACCAGCCACAGCGACGACAGCGACAACGACAACGACGACGTCGTGCGCTGATGACGTCGATAAGAGCCGGCTGATAAGCGGCGCTGACAAAACAGCTAATTCCACTGGCTTGGATTTGGAGCGTAATGGTAACGGGCACAGCAACCAAACAGCGACAAATGGCAGCATCCGCCAAATGGCCGAAACGAATTTAACCTCGGAAATGAAGGTAGCTGGCGATGAGAATTCAGTTCCAGTTCCAGTTCCAGTTCCAGTCCCGTTGCGCGTGGCCTTGCCCGTGCTGGCGGGCAACTCCAACAAAACGCCCGAGCAATTGGAATTGGAGTACGAGGCGAACGAGGCGGCCGAGGGCAGGGATATAATGACACCGCTGCTGCGCAACACAAGGTCACTGAGCATGGCCTTCGGCGGCGGCAGCGGCGGCGGCGGCGGTGCTGCTGGCGCAGCTGTTGGGGGCTGCGGAGTGGGACGCGTCATCCAGCCGGAAATAGTCGAGGCCATACGCAATCTGGACACACAGGCCTTGCGTCTGAACAACCTGACACTGGAAGATAGAGTCAAGCTGACGCAGCCGAAGGATAACGATCCGTTGCGTCGCCAGTGTCACAGTCTCTACGAGCGGCGTCTGCACAAGGGACCCAAGCTGCGTCTGTGGGTGGGCAACGGCAAAAAGCCATCGCCCCAAACGGAAGAAGAAGAGTTTAAAATATTTCAGGTATTCACGACAACAACAACATAAAGATGTGTCGCCTCTTTTATTGACCAACTGATAAACCGAAAAAGATAGCTCAACAAAGAAACCCTTTAAATCGTCATAGTTTTATTATCAGTCGCGTTTTCGAATGATTCGGTCAATGATTCAAATTGACAAATTGATTGATGTGACCAATTCCGGAATTCATTAGCTGTTTTGCCAATCAACGGAATTGATTCATTTTTGTATTTATAGCAAATTTACGTTAAATATAATCTGGTAATATTTAACAAAATGTAAGCTCAAATTTCCTGTCAATTTCTTTAATATTTATTTACAATTTAATATTTATTTTAAAAAGTTAGATTTTTGGTAAAAGAGATCTTTAAACAAAAAATTGAAAAAACTGATTTGCTAATAAGAAAAATTCTTAAAAATATTCTCCATCAACTTTTATAGAAACTTTTCACTTATTTCCTTGGGGAATTGCTCAATCAACTGGAAGTTTATTTTAAAGGATAATCTGAACAAAATTAATTTTGATATCAGTTATTTGGTGGCAACATTATTTTCGCTTAGCCAAATCAATTTTGATGATAAGTACCGACGGCCAGAAGATAACATTATTTTAAAGAATTCTGGGCATATGCATATATGCTCAGTTTATGATTATTGATTTTTTAAAGGAATAAGACGCTTATAAATAGTTCGTTTTTTTTAAATTGGTTTCTTTTGATGTCAGACCGTGTTTTCATTACCGAATTGACACGCGGCGGCACGTAAACGCCGAGTCGAATTTCAGGCAGTGTGTGTGTGTGTGTTTGGTGGTGTGTAAGTGCATTAAATCCCCGATTTTCGCATATCGCATTTATTCATACGAGCATAATAAATCTGCAGGCCAAGTCACCAATACGGCAAATGGCGCCCCAACAATTTCCGTCGGGCGCAAGCAATTTTATTTTAATTTATCATCATTTTAGCGACACAAACACAGCCAACGCATATTGTGTGTACACACGTACACACACACACACACGCACACACGCTCTTAAACTGACACGACACAGACAGAAGCCGAGTTAAGCCCTCTTATTTTGATGGCAAAGCCAGCGCTGTAGATTTTTATTAAATTTTACACGTTGCTTCACCTGCTCACCTCTCGCTCACCTCTTGCTCTTGTTTTTTTTTTTTTGACTTGTGTTGCAGCGAAATCTCATGGACTTGAAATATCCAACCGTGCTACCACCGAATCCTCAACTTAAGGTAAGCTGACACGTGCCACCAGCGGCAACACACGAACGCTCAGCTCAGCTCAGGCTCGGCTCGCGCGCATCCTGTTTAATTTGACTAATGCCCAATCCGAATGTCCAAATTCGCCCGCAGGCGCTTTTAGTTTTTCACAAATCGGACAGCATCTGCGAAGTGGTCACCTTGGCCTGTCAGCGCCATCAATTGGACGTAACGCTGGTCAAGTCCAAGGAGGAGGCACTGGAGACGCTCCACAAGTCGTATGCCACCGCGCAGTGCTATCACCTAATTATAATTGATGCGCGCTCCACAAAAGGTCTCGATGCCGAGCACATTGCAAGGTGAGTGCGCCCTGTCAACGTTGCGTATACGTGTTGTCGGCACAAACAAACAAAGCACAAACTTTTCAATTGAACCGAACTTACTTTCTTTCTCGACACACACACTAGAACAATTCGTCACACACACGGACATCATTTAACGACAATAATCGCAGTCTGCAAGAAGAGGTAGGTGAACATTTCGAGCGAACTCGCTGCGAACTTTCTTCTAATGTCTCTTTGCAGTTTCTTTGAAAAGGACGATGTGCTAATTGCTCTATTGGACGCTGGCGTTAATAGAGTAAGTTTTCCCCTTATTTAATCAGTTTCAATTGATACGAATCTCTTTTTGCTTTTCAGTGCGTAGCCGAGACGACCAACCTGGCCATGTGCAGCGTGGAATTAAAGCAGATTCTGCACTCGATCATCCGGCCGCATAATGTGATGTCCACTCAACAGGTAAGCGCAATACACAATCGAGTTAATGCGAAAGCCCAAAGGGGCGGCCAGGCCTGCATTGCGCATTAATTCAATTAAGTGCGTTGCTGGCGCTTTAATCAAATTGTAAACGTAAACCACCTGCACCCACCCCACCCGCACCCACCCACAGGCACTCTACACGGCGCTGCACCGGCTGAAGGAGGTGGTGCTCATCACGGACGACGTGCTGCGCATACAGTATGCGAATCGGGCCACGGAAAGGCTGCTCAACATGCGGTTGGTGAGTGACTCATGCAACGTGCCACGTGCCACGTGCCACGCACAATTGCTAGATTTTAATGAGATTTCCGCTTTGATGCCCAACAACAGGATGAAATAATTAGCAAGCCATTAGCCGACATCTTCGTCTCGGACCTGTCCACCATCAGCGAGCAGGGCAAGAGCATCAAAGAGTTCGACGGCATCCTCACCGTTCGCCGCAAGAATCAGGAGGGCATACCCATGCACGTCCGTGTCGTGCCCGTCGCCTGCATCGGCAGGTGAGTAGTGCCGCAGCGCACCCCAACTGCCTGTTCGCCAGTTCAATTCGCATCTGCATTTCTCGTTTGCAGTGCGCCAACGCATCTGATTTTCAACTTTGATATACCCGGCGGCGGTATGGACTTCATTGCCACCCTGCCGCAGCCAAAGGAGGCGCCGCGCGGCTCCCTCCACTCGGTGCGTCGCTGCAGCTTCGATGTGCGCTCGATTGCGTCGGATGGACTGCGTCGCACCAGCCTGGCCAAGCTGACGTCGCTGCCGCTGGAGGCGCCCATCACCAAAGTATGACTCCATTTTGTACGCCCAATTGGTTTTGACCCAAAAACTGTTGACCCCATATTCGAGAACATACGAATGCTTTCTGTGCCCATTTTTTTCAAAATACTAAATTATGGTCCGTGTCCATGGTGTCTGGTGTGTGTGTGTGTGTGTATTTTTGTGTGTTCCTGTGTGTGTGTGTGTGTGTTGTACAATGTCCTGCCATGTAGGCAATAGCACGGTAGCAACGGTAGCATTTACCTGAAATCCTAAAACACCTGCAGCCATGCACAACCAATACAGAGCACACACACACACGCACACACACTGACACTGACAGTTAAAAGTTTCAATGCTCTAGAGTTGTGCGAGAATTATTCAAGGCTTAGTCAGTTTTTTTTTTTAGATTTAATATGAAACAAAGCTTATACTTAAAATTGTCAAATAATATAAATGGGATCATATTTTTCTAAAGAACTATAATCAAAAGATGAGATTTCTACAAAAATTAAAGCATAGCAAAATATTTTACGAAACAGAAACAGCTCTTAAAAAAGGAGTAGGAAATTTTGCACAGTGTAATCAGTGGGTAATCTTTATATATTTCAAGTTTCAAAACTCTAGCTCAAAAAAGCTCAAATAATAATAGAAAGAAAAGAGTCATTTTAGCGGTATTTAGCTAGATATGATATAAGTAGTTCATGAACACACACAAAATTGAGCTAGTTCAGTTGATCGCAGACGCACAGCTCTAATCAAAGGAATCTATGTGTATGTTTGGGGAATGCCTGGCCGTTCTTTTACTCATTCGTATCTAATTAAATCAAATGCAAGATTTAACGCTACTAATCCAAGACGGACTCTGGCCAAATTAAATAACCGACAATAACATAAACAAAAATTGCACAACTAAAACAATTGTTTATACATTTATTCTCTTTTTTATCTCTTATTTGTTATGTTCTCTTTTATTTTTATGTTTTGTGTGTACTCGAACAACGAACAAAACCAAAAACAATATTAATAATAATAATAAAAAAAAAACCAAACAACAACATCATTGTACATATGAACTGGTTCCATTCTCGCTCGCACGTTCGCTCGCTCGCTCGTTCGTTTTGCTCGCTGCGCGTCGCTTGTAACAAACAAACAAACAAACAAACAAAATAAATAAACAAACCAAACAAAAAAAAATACAATCAACAAACTCTGTTCAAAACCAACACACAAACTGCGCACTCGCACTTTAGATAATCAATTTACTATCACAAGTACAGGAGAATTGTTCGGCCGACGAGGCACGCCTCATAGACAAAGTGTTGGAGTTCCTCAAGCGCGAGGGGCTCTACAGTCCCCAAATGAAAGAGATACGCACCGATGATCCCATCGCTACCGATCTCATTGGCGCCCTTCTAACGGTAAATCATACAACAGCATTCGAAAAGCTTTTGTTACATTCTTGTTTTATGTTTCAGGGTCCCAGTGTTTACTCCTCGCGCCGCAGCTCAAACGACTCCATCATCCGCACTGGCAACTCGACGCGCACGGCCACCATTGTGCCCGCCAAGATGAAGGTAGGGGATAGACTACTTCGCTGCCACCTGAACAAAGTTTCTCACTAATTCTTGATGGATTTTCGTACAGGCCAATCCCATTATCATGGAACTACTAGAAGAATCTCTTAGCTGGGACTTTGATATTTTCAAATTGGAAGAGATCACCGACTTCCATCCGTTGCTGTACTTGGGCATGGAGATGTTCCGGCGCTTCGATGTCTTTGCCACACTGAACATTGACGAGAACGTCTGCAAAGCCTGGTTGGCTGTCATCGAGGCGCACTACCACAAGAGCAACACATATCACAACAGCACACACGCCGCGGATGTGATGCAGGTACATATATATATATATATACACATGCCGAAACATCATATGTATATAGATACTAAAGCTTTACCCTTTTAACATAGGCAACGGGTGCATTCATCACACAGCTGGCCAACAAGGATATGGTCATGGATCGCATGGATGAGGCCACGGCCTTGATTGCGGCAGCTGCCCACGATGTCGATCATCCCGGTCGCTCCTCCGCCTTTCTGTGCAACTCGAACAGTCCGCTGGCCATATTGTATAACGATCTAACGGTGCTGGAGTCGCATCATGCGGCAATCACCTTCAAGCTGACCCTCGGTAAAAGCACGCTCAGCTCTGATTTAATTGATTCTAATAAAACATATATATATTCAATATACGCAGGTGACGACAAGATCAACATTTTCAAGAACCTGGACAAGGAGACGTACAAATCGGCGCGCAGCACAATTATCGATATGATCCTGGCCACGGAAATGACGCGTCACTTTGAGCACCTGGCCAAGTTCGTGAGCGTCTTTGGCAGCGAGGTGGAACCGCGTGAGGTGAGTGCCAATCAAGTTATCATACAAACACCAATTTACCAATACATTTCTGTTGCAGCTGGTGCAGTCGGAGGAGGAGACTTCCATACTCATGCGCCGCATGCTGATCAAGGTGGCCGATGTGAGCAATCCGGCGCGACCGATGCAGTACTGCATCGAGTGGGCGCGCCGCATTGCCGAGGAGTACTTTATGCAGACGGACGAGGAGAAGCAACGGCACCTGCCCATTGTGATGCCCATGTTCGATCGCGCCACCTGCAGCATACCAAAGAGCCAGATTGGTTTCATCGAATATATTATACAGGACATGATGCATGCCTGGGACGGTAAGTTCGTTTTGAATTCGTTCACGAGGAAAACGGAGTATATTTAGTTGTCAATCCGTAAAATTGCTTCGCTTTTATGCAATCACTTTATTCTTCATTTCTGATTACCTCCTCTTAAGAGATTACTGATTGATTCTCAACATCGACTGATCACCCGACTACAATGTTCTTAATCAATGTTCAATAATAAATTTCAATTTAATTTTTGCAGGATTCATTGATATGCCCCAGCTGATCACGTGCATGCAGATCAACTACTCACAGTGGAAGAAATATGATGAGCAGGGCGTTAACACGCTTGCCGATATTATGGCCAAGCAGCCGCCGATGGGCAATAAGCCGTCCAATTCTAAATAGCATACGGCTTTTCGGAGATTATTTTCGGGTCTACTGAAGCCGCTGCCGGCCCAGGCGCCAGCCACATCCACAATTGGCGAGAACGAAATGGAGGATATGCTCTAGTGCAGGCGCAACCGGGCCGGGAGCCGTGGCTTGCGTCGCTGTCTCTCGGCATAGGTTCTCGTTCTTGTTGCTGTTGTAGTTGTTGTGGTTGTTGTTGTTGTTGCAGCATACATATCTCGACTAAATAACGCTTCCGAAACTGCTGTGTGTATGTGTGTGCGTGTGTGTTTGCCGCAGTCCGCATTGCAAATCAAAGGTGCCAAAAAAACAAAAGAAGAAGAAGAAGAGGAGCCAGCAGCAAAACACACGCATTCAACCAAATAACAAACAGACAAAAAAGATATAAAAATTGTCGCAAATGTTTGAAGAGCAAAACAAAACAAAGAAAACAAAAAATAAAACAAAAAATTATTGGGCTGGACTCAAAATTTAATATTTAAGTAACATCACAAAAAACAAAAAAACAAAACAAAAAACAAATGCAAAATTTTTATGTATATGTATATCTGTGTGCCCTACTAAATGTGTATGAGTGTGTGTGTGTGTGTGTGTGTGTGAGTGTATGTGTATCGAAACATATTTAAATTAAATGCAGAAACTAGCAAACAGTCACATATTGTCCAACGAACAATATGGCAACGCGCTCTAGAGTACCTAAAACGGTAAAACCAATAAAATGGCGTCGCCGCCATTGCACACACGTACGTCACAGGTGTTATCCATTTCCCGCCTTCATGCTCCTCACACGCACACGAAGACAATCTCCGTTAAATACAAACTGTCCAACTACTTTTATATTAAGATAAATTGCAAGGCCATAGCTAGATGACAAGTATTCGCGATGCATGTGTGTGTGTGTGTGTGTGTGTGTAAGTGTATGTGTTTGTGTGTGTGTTTGCTAGAATAACAACTAAATATATATCTACTTCTACTAATGTACAACTCCTAGTTTGATTAGCAAAAGCAACAACAATTCGAATCCACGTGCAAAAATTCTGTGGGGATCCATTTCTAGTGCTATCTTCCTATATAATATCTAATTCTATGATTATTGTCGATGTATGCGGAATCAAACAAAATGCTAGATTTATGATTAAGTGAATCCTTTTTGAAATCTTTTTATCTAATTGACTGAACAAATTACATATTATATAACAAGTAAATTAATACGAATCGATAATACGTTCTTGTTAAAAAAAACAAAAAAACAAAACAAAAAATTATACATATATATATATATATGTTTACATACCTATATGAATCAAAGCAAAGGCAAAATAATAAGTATATATACAACATAAACTATATATACACAATTTATACAACTTTTACGAAGGATAAGCATATTCAAAGGATATATTTATATATTATTATATATGTATGTATGTACTTATGCGTATGTGTGTGTGTGTGTGTGTCCTCATTCAGTCACACTGTTATTTGTATTTGTTATAGACATTTACCACAACATTAGATTTTTGATACAGTTTATACACACAAACACCGATTAACCCCAATAATCCTTTCGATTCACCCACGATTTGCATAAAGCACACCACAATTCTGGCCAAAATCGAGAGACCCACCCACCTGGACAAATTACCCACAGTCATATATACAGACACACTATACGAGTACATATATGCATATATTTATTGTTGTTAATATGTGTGTGTGTGTGTGTTTAAAGTACGTGTGCAAACACGCTATATGTATATGTATATGTATATGTATATGTTAAGGACACGCGTACATCTTCATAAGTATTTACAAAATCAAAGCGAAAAAAAGAAACAATTATTTTTAAATACGAGCTCTTTAAACAATTGCATGGAAATTTCTTAAATATTGTTTGTTTCTATAAAAAAAAAAAAAAACAAAACTAAAAGAAAAACAAGAAAATCTTTATACAACTACATACTGACATATATTTGTTACTACATCTGTTTGCTCCTTGCAGGTTAAGGATTATAAATGTTAAGATTTAGTCAAATTTATTGTAAAACACAAAACAAAACAAAAAAAACGCGAATAAAAACCGCAAATACATAATACAAATACATAATTCAATATTTTTTCAAAACAAACAAAGCCCGAAACAAAGTCTAAAAGTGAAATTTCACCTTTAACTCTGTTTTGTTGGCCAAGGTCAGAAATTAGAATAATTTTCAAACAAACTGCGCAAAATATTTAAATTTCTTTGCTGCCCCATATATAGAATATAGTTAATATCTGTTCCAAAACATTCAATTTGCGTCAATCTCGGATTGACTCTTGCTGCGATCTGCATTCAAACAACCTGTTTGCGGCCTTTCGTCGATTCTTTTGGCCAAATGGCTGACCATAATTTCACCACCGAAAAAAAAAAACATCGGGTAAACAACAATTTAAATTGTTGACAAAAAGCGGTTAGCACCAAAAACTTTCTTTTGCTTCGTCAAGATTCGAAGGCACCAACAAAAGCAGTCCATAAAGAAAGTGTTGCAGCACCCGAGCGGTTTTTTTTTTTGTGTTTCGAAAATCAAGCCGAAAATGGAAAAAAAACGAGTTGTGCCCATTATATAATACGGCCAAAATTGGTGGTTGTACGTGCATCAGAGTTGGGCTAAAACTGAAAGTGATTTCGTGTCTACAACAAAATTTAAAAAACAAATACCACATTTTTGATGCCCAACGAATAAAATGTGAATGGGTATTGTGCTGTCGGTTACACCCGAGTACAAAGTTTTTACTATTTCGTTGCTGCTTCACTCTCGAGTAAAGATTCGAGTTGACTATGCAATGAATCAATCCGTTTTAGTAACAACAATAATAATAATAACACGAGTGTTATTAAACGTGATCATGATCACGTCGGTTCACGTGCGCATCTCTGGAACCGAGCGCTGGGCGAGAAATTCTGCCGCTGATTTCTCGCTCGCGTTGGCTGCGTTCAATGCGCCGCAAACTGCAGAGCTGATCGGTTGGGCGCGACTTCGGAATCCATCAAAGCGATCGATCAGTTTGGAATTTGTGAAACCGAGCGAACCGAGCGAACCGTAATTATGCCCGAGTCGAGTTTCTTGGCGAGGAGCGTGCCCTTCGAGCAAATCGACAAGCTGGCCATCAGCGGCGGCTACTCCTCCATTTATGCCACCGCAGAGCCGGGCGTGCCCGTGGTGGGCAACTGGGCGCAGCGGTTCTGCCGTTTGGCCGACACATTCCAGCCAGTTTTGGACCGGGTGCACGACTTCGAGGTGCGCGAGGACGATGTGTGGATTGTGACGCTGCCCAAGTGCGGCACCACCTGGATGCAGGAGCTGACTTGGCTGGTGATGAACCAATGCGACTTTGAGACGGCGAAGCAGGTGGATCTGACCATACGTTCGCCATTTTTGGAGTAAGCCCAGCGCGTAATTTTTTCCTTCCTTATGATGGACTTATCTTGGATAACAGATTCAATGGCGTGGTTCCGAACGTGCCGCACGACACCATCGAGACAGCCAATGGGATGAGCTCGCCACGGCTGATCAAATCGCATCTGCCCGCCTGGCTGCTGCCCCGCCAGATCTGGACCAAGAAGCCGAAGATCATCTACGTCTATCGCAACCCGAAGGATGCGGCCATCTCGTATTTTCATCATTGGCGCGGCATGGTCGGCTACCAGGGCACCAAGGACGATTTCATGCACTCGTTCATCGATGGCTATGTGAACTTTACGCCCTGCTGGCCGCATGTCCTCGACTTCTGGCAGCTGCGCCACGAGCCGCACATCTATTTCACCAGCTACGAGCGCATGAAGACCCAGCTGGGCCAGGTAATCACCGATGTGGCCCACTTCCTGGACTGCACCATCAGCGACGAGCAGGTGCAGCAGTTGAAGGAGCACTTGTCCTTTGAGAGCATGCGCGACAATCCCGCCTGCAATCATGCCAAGGAGTTTGAGAGCCTTAAGACCGCAGCCGGACGCGATGTCGAGGAGTTCAGGTGAGCCCAATTTCGCAGTGCAGCCACCGAGCGTGACAGTACGTCTAAAAAGTATTGATCCACATAGGTTTGTGCGACGCGGCGTCGTCGGCAGCCACAAGGACGAAATGACAGCGGACGTGATACGCGAATTTGACCTTTGGTCGGACGTCAATCTGAGGGAGTACAAATTGCACATGGATGATTTTGCAACTTACAGCAAATACGATAAACAAATTGCTGTAAACGGCGACGATTAATCATTTTTGTTTAGATATATACACAAGCGCAAATGTGCTTATACAACAGTTATATGTATTTAATATTATGAAACGTATTCTTACTCTACAAGCACATCTCTTAATTACACATAGATACACACACACACACACATACACACACACTCGTAGATGCACAATCACTTGCAACTTTGAACAACAAATGACGCGAAGCTGCAAATTTGCACTCAGCTTGCACTTCACAAATGCCAACAGTGAAGCCTGCCTTGGTGGACCATTGATGGGTTTTGCATAGCAAAAAGGAAACATATCCGATCACCCGTAAATAAATATATAAATATATGTCTGAAATTGTAATTTTTGGTTTATTATATTTTTGAATACTAGTACCATTTCCTTAATAGTTTTTTAAGAATATCTCAAGAACAGTAATATCAAATTACACACAATTTTAATATGCCCGACTCGAAGATATCCCAAAGATATTCCCGCTTCGCACGAAAGATACCAACAAAGTTAAAAATATGCCTTTTAGCTTGAGAAATTTGTATTCCAAATTTGAAGTCTTCCTCTAGCTATTATAGTCTCTGAAGCGGACGGACAGACAGCCGGACATGGCTTGGCCCACTCGACTATTGAGAAATAATAAACTATAATTTATTTCATTAAGTAATGCATGATTTTGGATTGATGAAAAACAGCGACTTTGCTCTCGACTAAATAACTGCATTAAATAATCTGTTATTCATTCATACGCTTGGATTTCCATATGAATACATGCTATCAATTCAGGTCATTTAGACATAAAGCTGACAATATACTGGACCTATGCTTACAAAGAGTTACTTTACAATCAGCTTTAACAGACGGGTCGATCTTGTATTTAGCTCACAATCTTAAAGATACACAAAGTTATTATCATAGCAAATAAATTTGTATACAACTCAAATTAAAGCAATAGATGAAATTTATTATTGTTAAATAAAAAATCAAAAAATTAGACAACTTTTTAATAAATGAAGTCCTATTTACAAGGTATCTCTTAGTCGAGCATTCTTTGATTTATTTTGCTATCACACATCTTTTATATGGGCAAATATTTCAAATTAGTTTACGCTTGTTTTATCTAATCAACGCATATTAGTGTTAATTTATATATTTTCTTGTCATATAAAGGCAACGCATAACAAGATCGAAAATTAGTTTAACGCAGAAATGCAGTACGTGCAGGTCAAGCCGATTAGCTATCCGGTCGATTTGATTCAATCAGACCAATGGACCGGGCGGGTATTTTACGGTCCGAGTCAGGAATTCGTAGATGCCATTCATGACATGGAGGTACTTGAGGACGATGTTTGGCTTGTGACCATTGCCAAAAGCGGCACCACTTGGATGCAGGAACTGCTTTGGCTCTTGCTGAACGATTGCAACTTTGAAGCAGCTTTATCGAAGGACTTGGAAGTACGCTCACCCTTCTTAGAGTAAATAATTAATCGACAAGTCAATCCACACACACACACACACACACACACACATTAAACTTTTGTCCATAGATTCGATGTAACATTTATTACTGGCCAGAAGGACGCTTTAAAGCGTGTTGAAGAGCTGCCATCGCCGCGTCTAATTAAGACCCATCTGCCCCTCGCCTTGTTGCCCGCCCAACTCTGGCAGAAGAAGGCGAAAGTGGTTTTTGTCACCCGAAACCCGAAGGACGCTTGGGTATCTGGATACCATCACGTCGATATGCTCGGCCTTAACAATGGTAAAACATTGGCTGAGTTTATTAATGAAACAGTGGATGGGGAACATAAAAGAAAACAAACAGTCGAGCACACAGCTGACTTTTATCAACTTCGGAACGAACCCTGGATTTATTACACTAGCTTCGAGCGAATGAAGCGCGATCTGCGTGCTGTTATTGAAGATCTGTGCGGGTTTCTGAACAAGTCCGTAACGGATCAGCAGATGGAGCGCCTTTTAAAGCACCTGTCTTTCGAAGAAATGAAGAGTGAGTAAGTGGAAATTGTCGTTACGGTAATTTTATTTTCTTTCTTGATTTCTTTTAGAAAATCCAACCACAAATCATAATTGGGAAAAAGCTATAATAACAAATAAATTCAATACAACTGGCGGTGACGAACTTAAGAAGTACGCTTTAAAGAAATTTACACATTAGCAATAATGATTAATAAAACCGATTCGATTCTTTGCTAGCTTTATACGCAAAGGCAAGGTCAACGGCTATAAGGACGAGTTGACTCCCGAACTGATCGAGAAAGCTGATCGTTATCTAGCCAAGGAGCTACAAAAGAACAACGTTACACTTGAAGAACTCTTGTTACTGGAATAATATACTATAACTACCCATAAAATCCAATTTGTATTGTTAGACTTATTGCAAGAACATTTTTATTAAAGGTGCGATGTTCTTCAAGCCCTCTCAAAAAAAACTGAAGAGCTTCGTTGGTTAATTGAACGTCAAAATTACTGAATGAATTGCTTTAGAATCAGTTTAATCTTAATAGACCAATTACTACCTATTTATATATTTATATCTATCAGTTGGCCTTCAAATAATTCAGTAAACAAGTCTGTCATATCAGGTCTGCTCTAACTGCAACTAAATATTATTTTTTACATTTTAGGGGCCTTAACAGATTTGATAGGTTGTTTTTGCTTATTATCTAAAAGATATATAGCTCTTTCAATTAACACAAAAACAATTATAATAATAATTGAAGAACAAAATAAGCTTTTAGTTACTCCTTGCAAACTAACCTTAAAATAGCCAGATTTTTGGCGGGAAACTAACGAAAGCAGCAACACTGAATGCCACAACTGCTGTCATATTTAGTGCTAAATGTAAAATGGCGACCGCTGATAAATAATAGCCGGCTAAACTACAGTAAAAACGCAAGAAAATAGAATAAATTATTTATATTGCCGCGAAATTGTTTTCAGCTTAGAAATATAAATGATATAAAAGTATATTTGAATCAAAAGCAGTCGAGCTGAATTTGTAACAATTATTTTAGTATGTACCGACCTGATGATTGTTTAAGAATTTGTGTAGAGCATGCAATCGAAGAGAACTGATAACGAGCATTTCAACTGATAAGCGTGCAGTTCAGAGACGACAGCTGTAAACAACAGCTAGCAGAAAACAGTTATTACCGGTTAGGACAAGAGTGCACACTGTGCTTAGCGATGGCAGCTACAATTCAAAACAGCCTGAAAATGGCGCTGAGGAAGCGCATGAAGGAGATCCTTGGCTGCCTGACGCCCGAGGCTATAGCAAAGCAGTCGGCAGAGGTGACCTCAAAGGTCGGTGCACTGACAGACTTAATTTAAGATCTAAGTAAAAAACATCTCTTTGTTCTTGCATTTAACAGGTACTGCAGAATGAGGCATTCCGTCAGGCGCAGCGCATCAGCATCTATTTGAGCACCAGCGATGAGCTGGACACCACAGCGCTGATGCGCGAGATGTTCCGGCTGGGTAAGATGGTGTTTGTGCCCAGCTATCAGGGCACTAAGATGAAAATGGTACGACTGCTGGATATGAACGAATACGAGTGTTTGCCACTAACCAAATGGAATATCAAGCAACCGGATTTCAAGGAGAGTCGCGAGGACGCCTTGACAAATGGTAGGCAACCCCAGATGCGTATATGCTACTCATTAACTGTATCCAACCTCGTTTGCAGGACACGGCATCGATCTGTTTATCGTGCCCGGCGTGGCATTTACGCGCAGCGGCGATCGCATGGGCCACGGCATGGGCTACTATGACAAATATCTGAAGCAGCATGCGGATAAGTATCCACACAAAAAGACCACCCTTATGGCGTTGGCCCTCAACGAACAGATCGTTAGCAACGAGGAGCTGCCCGTGGAGGAGCACGATATACGCTTGAATTGTGTCATTACAGAGAAATCTTAATTTTAATCACATAACGTACAAATTTGCATAAATTGAATATACACAATACACTTTCATATTATATGCTAATTTTGGCGCCGATCCTAACGCAAATAGGGCGGCCTGGAGCGCAGGCCACGCCCACGCGGTCGTCCACTGTAGTGGGGCGATGTGTAGTGGGAGTCGCCGCCGCTAAAATGCGAGTCAGCATTGTTGGAGCGATACGGCGTGCCCGTCGACTCCGACCAACTGGAGGGTGAGCCAATGCGCAGCAGTTTCTTTTGCCTGTAAAGGAGAACAGAGAACAGTTAAGACACGCCTCGCTCTATTTCTTTCTGTGTCTGTTTACCTGTAAGCAGCCGCTGCTGATATGCGCGATCCGCGATTGCGACCCACTCGCGAGCCGCGCAGCATTGATGGTATTTTATTGTAGCCCGTTGGCCCTGTGGGCTGGGCGCCGCACGTCTCCAGCGCCAGGAAATCATCGACGTGCAGCGAAGGCGGCCGCGAAGTGTTCGGCGGCCTGGAGCGGAACAAATCGCCGCGCGAGGGTGGCGGCCTGGCAAAGCCACGTCCACGCACTGCGCTCACAAACATTTTCTTCTCGGGCCGTCCCGTGGCGGGCTCCACCTCGACGCGGCGCGTGCGGAAACAGGGTGCTGTCGGCGTCATTTCGCGATTGGATTGCGGAGAGCCGGATAAATGCAGTACACGCTTGCAGTCGCCCGTTAGATTCAGATCCGGATTGAGGCACACATTGGCCAAATCGGTCAAATCGCAGGCAATGCGCTCGTACAGGGGCTCGTCCATGTCCTCAATCACCTCAATGGGCAGCGGCTCCAGCCAGTAACGTGCCGTCAGCTGCGCATTCTCCGCCGTTGCACAGAATCGCGTAAATATGGGACGAGCCTCGTACTGGGTGACAATGCCCTCGGCTTGTGGCAGATAGGGCTCGACGTTGAGTGCCCCCGTGACGACTACGTTACTGCCGCCGTTTCCACCCGCATCCGTTACATTTGGCGTGTCTGGTGTGCCAGCTGCTACGGCGACCGTCTCTGGTTCCTGCTTGGACGCCTGCAGTGCAATTAACTGTTTCAGGTCAGACAGCGCCGCCTCGTTTGCCACGGCCTTGTGCTTCTCCAGCACTTTGAGGATGCGCTGTAGAACCGGCGGCCTGTCTAGCTCGACATCCTGGAACTCCAGCAGCTGGGCGAGCTCCGAGGGGCCCAGCTTAAGCGTGCGCTGTGGCATGGCCGACATTGTCGGCGCCGGCTCAATTTGTGTCAATGAGCGCAACAGTAAAATTAACGACTCAATATTCGCATTATACTCAACGGTCTCGTTGTGGAGAATGACACGCTCGATCCACGCCTGAAGCTCACTGATCTTCTGCTTCAGCAGCTGCGCCAGGTGATAAAACGTGAAACTGTTGAGGAGAAAAGCACGAGTTCAATGAATCTATAAAAGCGACAACTGGGCATTGATGCTACTTACTCATGCTCGGTGAGAATGACCAGATTGCGCACTGCCAGGATGGAAATGCCGTGCGTCACCTCCACGCTGACCAGGTTACTGAATACGGCATCGATGATGCGTGGGATTAGCTCCTTGGGCGGCAGTGCTGCGGATAAGTTGAGCGCCGGCTGCGCTGTTGATTTGTGTGAGATTAGGGAGATGCCCGAGTCAAGAAAACTGTCCAGAATACGATGCACAGCCTCCTGGCAATTGGAGACCACCTCGTTGAACTCATTGAGCGATAGCAGCGATTGGAACAGCTCCCAGAACTTGCCCGACAAAATGGACAGCATGGAACTCTTGAGCGGCGCAAAGGCGCACAGACGCGTGGAGAAGCGCAGCAGGCGCTCCAAGTTGGTGGTGGGCATGCAATTGGAGCTCTGGTACTCATTGCATAGCAATTCCATAATCGTCTTGGCTATGAGCAGCGTCATATTGGGCGCCAAGTCCGATAACTGCATGCAGACGCGCTGCAGCAGCTCCGAGAGCTGCGGGAAACTCGAGGGCGCCAGCGCTTCCACCAGCTTGGCAATTTGGCCGCTCTGCGGATGGAGATGAGCGGACCACAGCTTTCGTTCGGTGATCAAGCGCTGTTTGTGCTGCTGCTTCAACTGATCGCACAGCGGCTGCGGCATGGGCAATGGCAGCGGCAGCAGTTCCGCCAACAGCTTGAGACCCGGAATAAAGTTGGCCGGTCCATCGATGTTCTTCAGCACCTCGCGTATCATTTGCGTCCAGAGCGACTTGTGCAGCGACTCCTCATCCTGTTCATGCGGCTGCGTATAGGCGAGCAGTGTCTGCACCACCTCCAGTTTGCACATCTCCACCTCGGCGCCGGCCTGACAGCGTGTGGGATAATAGTAGAGAAGAAAATATACCTTAACCAGATGGTCAATAGATGTCAGATCCTTAAAGCTGCCATCGCGGCACAGTATCGCGTAGGAGAGCAGCTCGCGCAATATTTGCAACGTGGGCAACATAATCTGGCAACAGTGCACGCCTTGGATGGTCATCAGGGCGGGCGCATGCAGACCGGGCTGCTCGAAGTACGTGCACAGCCGCTCCATGATCTGAATCAGTAGCTGAACGCCGTCCGCTGCGTACAGCTGGAGGGCCACAAAACGATGTTTCAGCTCCTCGGTGCCCAAGCGCTTGGATGCCTTGACGCCGGGCGGCGGTGTCGCCTTGGTGGTAACCAGGAAACGCAGTATACGCAGGGCCATAATTAAATCACCCGGAAATGTGGTCAGATAGTCCAGAGAGCGACCGATTACCTCAACCAGGGGCATTATGTCGTCGTAGATGAACACATTGATGGCCTCCAGTGGCTTCATGTACACATACATCTCCTGCAGCACCGCCGACACAGACGGCTCAAAGGTCTCGTGGTTCTTGGCCAGCTCCAATATGACAGCGCCATGCTCGATTAGATAGTCGAGCTGCTCGCAGTAGCGCACACAGGCATCGACCATGTCCACCGCATAGCTGAGCACTGGACTCTTGTATTTGGTGCCCGGCGAGCTCAATTGTCGCTGTGACTGCAGCCGCTGCTCCTTCTTGATGAGGTCCATGAATATTTTCAGATTGTTATTCAGGCCCAGCAGCTCGATGGTGTGCTGACGACCAGCCGGATCGCAGGTCTGCGAATATAGCGAATGCATATGCGTGGCCAACTTGATCGAATCGTATTCGGGCGCTGCTGCCGTAAAGACAATCGCATCGAGGTGATAGCGTGTCTGCACTTTGTAGGCCAGCTCAATGCCCAGTCGCGCCAGGCGCGGCAAAACGGGCCGCAAAATAATCGGCAACTTTAAAGGCGCTTTGCTTGCGGCTGTCGGCTCCGTTTGCACGGCAACATCAATGGCAACAGTTACGGCAGCTGCGCTTTCGCCCTTGGCTTCGGTTTCCTTCTCCGCGCTGTCCGACGTGTCTGCGGGCTTTTCCGGCTGTTCCGATTTAACTGTAAGATATAAATAAGTTTATATAAATTTTTTAAAAGAAAACTTGTGAGAAGGTTTTGAACGCTGCGATTTTTCTTTATAAAACTCCTACCAATTTCTGGCTACTCACCTTCCCGTTCCTGTTCCTGCTCCTTAACTACTTCCGGCTTGGGCACTACAGGCACTTCATCCAGGCCCAGCAGTATGGCGACAATCAGCTGCGTCGCATCGAACGCATCGTCCACGAAGTAATCGATGCCCACATGGGATTTAAGCAGCGCATGCATTAAATCCAGCGTGCACAGGAATGTGGTCGGCGGCAGCTCCTTGGAATTGCTCAGCAGCAGTAGCAGCGACTCGGCCAGTCCGTGCTGAATAAAGTACGATTGGAGGGCATTGCCAAAGCTGCGCTGCGCATTCGGATCGGTGACCAATTCAAATTTCTTGGAGACGGGCAGAAAGCGTCGCGGCTGCTGAAAGCTCAATTGATTGGCCAGCAACGCGTCCATGAGCATCTCAAAGGCGTATTCGATTTGCTGAAAGATCTCCTGCGGTGGCTTGTCCACTTTGCGCACGAACAGCTGGACACAGGAGCTGTGTACACTCTCCAAGGCCTCGTAGAGATGCAGCTTCTTGATGATGGCCTGCAAGGCGTATTTGGTGCGTGTTAGCTTCGCCGTCTTGATGGACTCGATAATCAGCTGATAGCCGTTGGTTTTCGCCGCCAGAAAGTGCTTAACGCCCACTTGTGTGTCCAGCATGGAGTAGACAGCCTTCAGGAGCTGCAGCTTGATAGACAGCGCCATGTATGGTTCCTGGTAGAGGCCGAAGACGGCTTCGAATGGATCGAAATTGTGCTGCTGCAGCAGATGCCGAAACAGCTGCTCGTTGTTGCACAGCAACTCAGCCATGCGTGCGCCCAGCTTGATGTGCCGTATCTTGAACGCCGGCTGCGGTTGCATGCAGGCCGCCTGAAAGCTGAGCGCAATTTGTAATATATTCGCCGCTTGACGCAGATGCGAGTCGTCGTTCTTGAAGAATTGCTGCAGCACAAAATTGCGTCGTTTGAAGTGCTGCGTTAGGTAGCCCAGCTGATTGTTCAATTGCTCGCCCAGGTAGACGAATTGTTCGCGCTCGTCCACAGTGACGCCGCCGTGCTCCTCGTTGAAGGCGCTCACATTGTCCCAGCGTATCTGCAGCGATAGCTTCTTGAAGAGCAGCCGCAGTGTCTCGAGTTCTTTGCTGAAATGCGACTGCAAATCGCCGTCGTAGAACAAAAGTGGACGCTGCCATGGCTCAAAAACGTCTATGGCGGGTGGTGCATTGGCCGCAGCTGCCTCCAGTTCACGTTCATATTCGGCTGCCGCAGCTGCATCCACACCATCGTCTTCGTCTTCCATATCGTCACCAATGATCTCGTCATCACTTAGGATCGGCTCAAATTGCTCTTGCGGTGTATCCGAGCGCTCTCGTTCACGCTCCCGCTCCCGTTCCCGCTCCTCTTCTTCCCGCTCTCGTGGCAACGATTCCGACGAGTGGCGATAAGTGTGCGAACTCTGCAGCTTGTAATGTGATCGTGTATCGTCATCATCGTAATCCATGGTGTCAGGGGAGCGCGGACGTGTCGGTGAGTCAATTGAAACGGGCGGCGTTCGCGGCCATTTGTGCTCATCTGCGTCCGAACGAGAGCGCTCCGAGCGCTTGCGACGTGAGCGGTGGCTGGAGTACTCCGGGGATCGCGACCAATCACGTGGGGCCTTATCGCGCGAGCTGTAAATGGAGAATAGATCGTGAATATTAGTGGTAGCGGAACAGGGTCCTCATATTTAGTACTCACCAGCGCATGTATTCTCTGTCATTGCTCTCAGAGTGCGTGTGGGTGCGTTGCGGTGGCGGCGAGTGATCAGTGGAATGCGTGGATCGTCGCAAGCGTCGCAATTCGCGCTGTTCTTCGTCTGCGTGCTGATGGTAATGATCGCGTGACATACCGTATTCGATGTCGTCGTGCTCGTAGTCGCTGACGCTTACGTTGACAGTACCCTTGTGCGCCGCTGCCACAAGAAGCTCGTTCGGCATGGGTTCTGACCAGTCGTCTTTGAGCGCTTCGTCCGGCAGGAGGACATTGTGGCTCTCACCGCTGAGATTGCACATCTCGGGTCCGACTATCGCCGGCTCGCAGGGCAACGGCGGACTAGCTATTGGCTCTGTCACCGAATTAGTTAAGACGCCATAGACAGCCAGGGTGATGGCGCTGTACCAGCCGCGGAGCACGAGGCCATCAGTTGGTATCTTCTCCTGGGAGCAATCGAGATGAATGCAGTCGTTCTGGTTGTAACGCAGCAGGCCTAAATTCTCGAACGCCGAAGCGCCCGGCATGCCCAAATCATTGACAAAGAACTCCAAGTCGAACTTGGAGGGATTCGTGGCGCCAAGACGAACACCGCCTGGAAAATCCGCTTGCACCCGAGCACCCAGTGGAATAATGCGAACTTGTGTTATAAACACAGGCTTCGGGAATTGAACCAAGTCCAAATTAATATCCTACAATCATGTTCAAGAATTTATCAATGCACACACATGTTGATGCTTAAAATATGCAAATTGCACTTACGGTGACTTCTTCGTGTGAGAATGTGTCGAAGAACAACAGCTCGGCTCCATCATCGGCTTCGGCCATTTTGGCATGTAATTACGTGCCGTTTACCTGTTCTTATAACAATAGATGCACGATTATCAGGGTAATTTTTATTAAATAAATAAACAAGCGTCTGTCGGCAAAATTTTTGTTAAGAATTCACCAAGTGTGACCGTTGCGGTGATATTGAGAATATAGAGTATTGGCGTTGCCACTCTATTTGATAGTAAGCTGCTTACGAAACAACGGCGAAGACTCCAAATTACCTACAAACTACTTTTTTCCTAGTCCTATTTAAATCATCAAGAAATATTAAATAGTTATTGTTTAAAGAAAAAATTGGTCGATCTTTGACAAGAGTAAAATTTACGTTTTGCATGACAAGTCGTATAAGTGGCAGCCTCAAGATATTAAATAAGTGGCAGCCCTTAAAGCAACCGGCTAGAAACTTCGGGCACACTCATAGCATACAAGTTTCACTTGCAGAGAAGTCAGGTAGGTTTTTTTGCGCCACAATAAAAATTATTCTATATATATGTTTACATATATAATTTAATGTTTTTTTCTTTGTGTGAAAACAATAAACAAAAACCACATGAACTCTGATATCGAGATATATGCGTGCGTGTGGATTTTCTTTGTTGATTTCTACTTAAAAAGCTACTCGGCTTATGAGATTTTTCGCAGATCATCGTGTGTCTTATTATTCATATCTTCTTTTCCAGAATTTTCACATCTACTTTTGAATAATTTACTGAGCAGAATGTTCGTCGTACGTCGCAGTGCTACCCGTTTGTACCCAGCAGGAGTGCAGTAAGTTTTTCACAGCTAATTTAATGCTAATTGGTTCACGCTCGCTCGCTTTACGCCTTACACAAAGCGCTTTTCTTGACACGCACATACGAAACTATGGCGTATATTACCCAATGCTGATAAGATAAACACAAAATTCGAATACCAAAATTTATTTTCGCTTGACCCGGCATTATGTGCCCATGTATGTGTAAGTGCTTGTGTATGTTCGTAGTTGTGTGCGTGAGCTTACGACTTCACTATTGCATAACAAGCGCAAAAATTGTGATGCTTCGTTTGTGTTCTGCTTTGTTACCCCCCCTACAGATTGGCAAAGATGAGCGGTCAGTTGGGCGATTTGGGCAGCGGTGCCGGCAAGGGCGGTGGTGGCGGCGGCTCCATTCGTGAGGCTGGTGGCGCCTTTGGCAAAATGGAGGCTGCCCGCGAGGAGGAATATTTCTACAAAAAGGTAAGCAAACGCCCGTTTAACTTTGCTAGTCATAAATATTTACATTTTATTTAAATAACTCTTAGGTAATTAGTTAAGAAATTCGCTGAAATTATACTATAAAATTTTACCGCAATTTTGTTGTGTGACCAATGTACTAAATAATTTAGAACAATTCGAAAAAAAAGGAAAAGTGGCAACACTGATTTTCAAAAGCTAGTGGCAGGGCAATCCATGCAACAGTTCGTACATTCCGCACTTTTGTATGCGAAAATTGACTTCCTTGAAATTGAGCCCACCACCGAAAGCCTTCTGCAGGCGATTCGATAGCGCCCATAGCTCCTCCTTGCCCTCATGGTTTCGGACGATCTTCAAGCCGCTGACGAATTGCAGCCGGTTCTCGTCTTGGATCAGGAGGGCCAAATTCTCATGGCTGTATGACTGGCGTATGTTCCAAGCCAGTATGCTGGCCGGCTGCACCAGGCCGCAGAGCAACATGCCCGTTTCGCTCATGGCCGCCGCCACACACTGGCTACCGCGCCTCCCAAGCACCACGAATTGATCCAGGCCAGCGCTGACATCGTTCCGCTTCCAGATGCTTCCATTGTTGACCACATGCAGTGGTATGGCCATTTGCCAATCGCTCGACAGCGAGTGGAAATACAGCATGCGCTCCAGGTGTCCACCCAATCCGTGTGGGGTGAGTGTGATTGCCACGGCGCCGTCCCATAGCTGAAAGCTTTCGCCGGCTATTGTGAAGGTGCCAAAGTCCGGATGCGGATAGGTGTACTTGTTTTCGATGCGCCAGGACTTCTGGGCAGCCATGTCATACACCACGATGCCATCGCCAATAGAGTCGGCCATATATACGTGCCCCACATCACAGTTGTGCGCGTCCAGCTCAATCGTGGGCGTCACAAAGCGGCTAACGCCTGTTTTATACATGTCCTGTGGCATTCGGTAGTGGTGCACCACGCCCCCACTCGCCAAGTCGAGGGCGTACAGCTGCGGCGGACAGTGCTGCACAAAATCAATCTCGCCACTGTCCAATATCCACATGCGTCCACACTCATCGATCTGTGTGCGATACACAGAGGTCAGCCCGTTGCAGTCGGCGCCATGGGATTGATGCCAATCGTAGCTGGGATAAGCACGCAACTCGGTGCCGTTCGCGCCCACATTGTTGGTCACATACGCCAGGGAGTAGGGAACGCCCTTGACAAAGCGCGGTATTGTCACAAAAATCGATGGCGTCTTGTCCCCATCTAAATAAGTGAAAGTTTATTCAAATTCAGAGATTCAACTGAGCCGAAATGATGTCAGCAATACGGAGCTTTTAGCTTTAGCCATAATTAATGGGTGTTCAGCAGGTGTCATTACTCACGCGTATAGTAAACATCCACATCTATGGGTACAACACCATCAGGATTATAGAGACCCTCGCGCAGTACACGCTCCCGTTCGTGGGGTGTTGGAAAGGCCAGCTCCAGATTGCGCGCCTCAAAGACTCTTTCCAACGTCTTGGATTCGTATCCAATGTGAGGTCCTGTGATCACTTGTCCTGTCACAATGCCGAGCCAGCAGCAGCTGATCAGGGCGAATATCCTTACGCAATGTTGGTAACTCATGCTGCTGTAATCCAATTCACTTTCGCGTGATCTACACCACGTAAGGCCGAAACAGTAACTGCGCTCGCTTCGCCACCGAGCGGTCCATGTCTTTCTAATCCGCAGCGTGAGCTAACCAGACCAGACCTGATCAATTGGGTCAGCTTTGTGATAAACTGGTTTAATTGCACATTAAAAGCTTGCATTGAAATTCTCATTGTAACAATCTTGTTTGCGTCCACTGTCGATCAACGACAACAACCAAAAAAAAAAGCCAAATAAAAACTGTGCAATTCGAGGGTCTAATTATGCACGCCTTCCAACCACTCCCAGCTTCCACACTGTGCAACATACGGCGTCAAGGTAGAGTCCATTGCCCCCTCCATAAATGTTGCAGCACTGAAAATATAAATATACTCTGGCAAGAGGATGGACGACTAACGACTTGTTTTTGTCTGCGGCTTTAGGCCAACTAATCTTTCAGCTTGCGAATAGCAATTATGTAAATTTCTTGTTTTGGAAGAGTCTTGCTTGCTTTGGGCTAAGGTTTCCTTACAAACCCTTGAAACAAGGTCGATTGTTTGGCCAAAGTCTTTATGCTAAGAGATCTCTCGGACTGGTGCTAATGATTCAGCTCTGCTATGCGATCTCGTTGTTTGCTAAAGAGTAAACTGAAGGTGTGAAATAAAAAACCTGAAGAAATGGCTTCTGGGATTTGCAAACCGATTCTATTTGCTATATGATCTCATTGTTTGTGCCGTAGAATGTTTTCGTAAAATTGATTGGATAAAAACAAAACAAGGTTTCTCTTTTCAAATTTGCAAATAATTTAGAGCTATAGGCTGTGACTTTCTCTTTTCCAAAAGAGTATTCAAAATTCGCCTGATTGCCTCCCCTTTCATTTATTTATTGCTATTTATAACCGGATCCAGTTTTGTTGTTAACCGGTGGCTTTAAATCAAATTCCACTTGTTCCACGTGTCAACGAAATCATCTTCAACGCGAAGCATTCGCGATAACGCGACTTTGACCTGTTGTGACAAAAATATTTGGCGACAAATATAATTTCTTCTCACACAACAACAACAGCAGCATAATGCGGCTCGACATCAAAGATACTCTGGAAAACTGTTATATATAAATGTGTAATTTTATATCAGCAAATCTAATTTAAGAATAATTAGGCATTTTATTGAAGCAATCAATTAACGATGTTAAGGCCGAAGTTAACTGAAGATCAAACGATTGGTCAGATCGTCATCGCTGGCAAAAAATACGCCGCTGTGTATATCGCCGAGTGGACGCCGCAAAATGCGGAAGTTTATCTCGTTTGGATTTAAAGTGCCGCTGGAAATTTTCTGCAACGGGGAAATGATCATGAATCTTACAGGACAGAGAGAGAGAGAGAGTGTGAGTGAGTGCACTTACCTGAAAACGATTGGAGATCATCCATAACTCCTCCTGACCGACGGCATTGCGCACTACCTTCATCCCGCTAACAAACTGCAGCTCATTGGACTTGGCGGGCAGATTGCCAAAGTTGCGCGAGGTGTAGGGCTGGTTCGTGTTCCAGGCGAACAGCTTGATGGGATTGAAAGTGACACAGTAGAGATTGTTGCGGCTGTCCATGGCCGAAGCGGCACATTCGCTCTTGCGCCTGCCGAGCAGCTTGAACTGCTCCGGCATTGCATCCACGGCACTTGCCCAGTTCTCCCGCCTGTTTAGGACGCTCAGCGGCACCGAGTACTCGCTTACACTGGCCAGTGGATGGAAGTAGAGATTACGTTTATCATTGTTCACGGTGAAGAGGCCGTCCATCAGGATGAAACTCTCGCCGGCAATGGTGTGCTGTCCATAGTCAGGATCTGGATACATGAAGCGATTCTCGATGCGCCACGCCGCGTTGGCCTGCTGATCGTAGACGACGAGGCCGTGATAGGTGACATCCGGCACATAGATGATGGTGCGAGCGCAGTTGCCACGTGGCGGTGGATCCTGCACCAGTAGATTGGGTGCTATAAAGAGCGAGGCGCGGGGTACATAAGTCTCATTGGGGAATCGGAAGCGATGCAGCAAACGGTCATCGTTCAGATCAAACTGGAGCAGCTGCGGCGGACAGTATTGCACACCGCCAACATTGCCCGAATCGATGACCCACATCTGATTGCACTCCGAGATCTGCAAAGAGGATTCCAACTGAGTATCCCAATTGGCAGCCATTGCTGCAATTACTTACAGCCACGCGAAATGCGGAGGTTATCTGATCACAGTTGTCACCATTGTTGTTGTGCCAATTGAAGTTGGGATACGGCTGCAATTGTGGCCCGTTGCTGCCCAACTGCGAGGATACGGTTGCCAGCGTATAGGGTATGCCAGTGACAAACCGGGGAATGGTGGTGAACAGACGCAACTGCCCATTGGGCAAATAGTGCGGCTGCACATCAATCGGGGTGCCAGAAGCAACCACCAGATTGCCGTCTGCCTGCGCCTTCTGTCGGTCCTGTTCCGAGGCGAAGCCGTACTCCAATTGCCTCCACTGCGTCACGGTTTCCACTGTGTACGGACGCTCCCGAATCCTGGACGGCGCTGGCAACTCGACGTCGGGCAAGCCATAGGCAGCTTCTGCGCCAAAGCTGCCGCCAAAGCAGACGAGCAGCAGCAGCAGCAGCGTTTCTCGTTGCTGTTTCATCATGAATGATTGCCTAAATTTCAATGAGCAGTCTGAAACTGATGGTCAGCGCTTATCACCGGTTTATATAGAATTCTATTTATTGTTGTTGTCTTTCTGTATTTGTTTTTCTTTTTTGTTTTTTTTTTTTTTGGTTTAGACTGATAAGTATTGTTTTGAGGCGTGGGGGCTAAGCCGCCATCATAAATATTGACTTTTAATTACCTGTATTTACGTGTTTTTTGCAGCCACTGTTTAGCCAGTTGTATCAATAATTGCCTTGGGTCCGAATAAATCCGCTCTCTTGGCAGATTCTTTGCTTTTGGTCACGTTTTTATCACTTCGGCTGTCAGTTTACAACTAAAACTGGCTCAGAGGCGATGCCAGCCAATAACCAATAACCGATACAGAATCAAGTTTAGTTTCGGCTTGGGATGCCAGGCAGATGCGTCGACAACAAGTACAACAATATGCTGTCGTTTTTCCCCAGTCTTTTCTCTTGTTTTGGCTTTTATGTTCTCTCATTCGCAAGCAAATAATATGGTGGCTTATTTGCATGATGCGACATCAGCTTAATGAATGCTTTCGGGGACTCGCTTGTATTTTGTGTATGCGTTAAAATTAGTATTTGAAATTAGTATGCACGGTAGCACTCAGTCAACGGGGCTTTAATGCCACAGCTAAGCGGCTTTATAGTGTAGGAGCTGTCGGTAAACAATAATCAGACAAAAACGCCTATACTTGAGGTAACAATCTAGTGGCAAGAGTACATTTGAGTTCTAACATTTCTTTCACTTTTTTCAATCTGCCAAATAATATTGTGGTAGGTTGTTCTTTGATCCCTTTGATTTTTACTTGATCTGATCAGATAACAATATAAAAATTAAAAAAAATTTTTATTTAAATATCACTTTAGCTTTTTCACACTTCGCCACTAGCTAGTACTCCAGTCCGCAGTGATTAAGAATACAATATTGCCAATTATCGGAAAGGTATAATTAGCTTTTGTCTACTTATCTGTAATTGTGTTGTTGCAAAAAACAAAACAAAATATTTATGCAAATGTTATTCAACTTATTGATTTGTGGATTTTTTGTATTTTGCAGCAAAGGGATCAGCTTGAGCGCTTGAAAAACGATCAGATCCATCAGGCCGAATTCCACCATCAGCAGATCAAGGAGCACGAGGAGGCCATACAGCGTCACAAGGAGTTCCTCAACAACTTGAACAAGTGAACAACAACTCAACACTCGAACGATTTTCACAGTCAACTAACCCAGCAACTATAACGTGACATTTACTTAAATGCATTTCTACAATTCTTTAATATATTTCATATGTATTGTTCATAGAGTGTTTGCTTACGCTTATGAAATGTTCAAATGCCTTAATAAAAAATGTTTTTAATTTTTGCATTTTGACATGAAACTTGAAATTTATTCTTATTCTAGGGTCGTTAACTGGCAGACCACTGATTAATATCGTGTTATTAATATCTAATTTAACACTGTCTACTTAGCTATGCAGAAAAGTTTTTGTATTTGCTTTTTGTGTTGAGTATTTTTAAATTGTGTCGAGCATATCTTATAAACAAGCCACAAAAAGGCTTAAAATAATTTTAAAACTGGTTTTTGCCGTTGTTTACAATTAAATTTACCTTCTGAATATTTGCGTACGCAACACTCATGTTATTCATTAAACGGCGTTTATTAACACAATTTATTCAACCAATTTTAAATAACCACCTATTATCACTTCTAGTGGGGAAGCGATGCCCAAAAATTTCCAAAACTAATTTATTATTTAATTTGCTGTTTAGTGGAAAAACACACTTTATTGTTGATATATTCTCAAGTTGTAATAACCCGTATCAATGAAAAAATTTACAAAAAGTGATACACAAAACACATATTTATTCCATGTTCAGATCCCCCCACCTCATGCATATTTGTATGTGAACTCAGTGTTATCTTTAAGCCCTCAATTTAATAACAATCGGAATACTAACACCAAAATTATGAAATCATATTATTGAATGAATTTTTTCATAGTTCGAAGCTGAGGACAGAAGAAGCAAGGTTGAGGTCACTGTGATACGTTGCTACTTAACCGATAAGCAACAAACGAGTTTGACATTTTGTAAATATAAATTTATAAATCAGCCTAAGAGTATGCTGCAATAATTTTGATTAAAACTACTTGCACAGTGAAGGCCACAAATGAAGTGCTCCATTCTAAATAGAATAATATTATAGTAATTATCAAAAATAGTCAAAGTAATATATTTGCTTGAAGAAGGTATAAAAGAAATTTTAATTTCTCAATCAATTTGCTTCTAAAATTTTAAAACTTTCGAGATTTTGACAAAAAATCTTGTCATTTTTGTCAAATTTGGTCAAAATTTGGAATCAGAATTTTTTAATGGCATTTGATGGTCCTTATCATTAACACTTGTATATAGCTGGTGTCCTGCCCCACAAATTGCATCCTTGATATCCCGCCCACGCCTACTGGAACGCCCCAACACATCCTCCCTAAAGAAAACAATCTTTTTTTAGGCTGTGCTCAACATTTATTTATTATTATTATTTTTTTTTTCTTTCTATAGCTTTTATACACAAATAAATACATATGTAGGCTTTTCTTATGTTAACATTTTCCATTACATGTTTTTTTTTGTATATTTTCAGATTGGTAAAGAGTCTGCCAAAGCAAAATGCGAGCAACAACATTGAAGTGCCGTCAAAAATATTATTAAGGATGCATTTATTTAAGCAATACCTTAAAACAATTTGTAAATATATAAAAGTTTTAGATTTCAGGTGTTCGTGTTGAATTTAAGTCATTTTTAAATGTATCAACGAATTTAAGATATATTTATATAATACAGTATAAAAACATTATATATTTAAGTATTCAAATAAGCTTGTTTGATATAATAAAAATTTTAATATAATAAAAATATGGAGTAAGTGCAATACGCATACAAAATAAATATAAGAGCAAAGGATGTAAAGAGAAATTCAATAAATATATTTCAAAAAAATACAAAAATTCTCTTTTTCTGCTGTAGGGAGAATCTTTCTGGGAAATTTTTGTGTAGTCGGTTGGCAAATTCTCTTAAAAATCGAGCTGAAACACCAGGCCAACAGAATCGTCAGAAGGTGGACAGATAAATTAAAAAATTTAAAAGTGTGCAAAATTTCATTGCATACTTCTAAGGTAACATTTTTGGGCCGCCGATGTGCAAGATTCGTAATGCAAAATCGAGCTGAAACACCAGGCCAACAGAATCGTCAGAAAGTGGACAGAAAAATTAAAAAATTTAAAAATGTGCAAAATTTCATTGCATACTTCTAAGGTAACATTTTTGGGCCACCGACGTGCAATATTTCTAGTGAAAATTCAGACTCAGACAATACAGACCCTTAATGCTAATTTCGGCGCAACAGCAGCCGCAGCTTCTGGAAGAAAGGTGTGAAAGGGATGGGGCAGCTGAAAAAGAAGCATACATATTTCTTGAGCGTATCCTTGCGCATTTTTCAAGGATGCAGCTCTTTAGGTTCAC
>SCDT01000363.1:86525-122913 GCA_004143765.1 Drosophila melanica
ACTCTTAAAAGTCCATAGAATCAATATCTATTCAAAGTTTTGAAATTTAAAATTTTCGCGATTTTGACAAAAATTGTTACGTTACCCCTTGTGTTTTTTGTCATTTTTGGTATGCGAGTTTTAGCTGTTTTTATAGGCTTTAAATGACTATATCTTGGCCATTTGATGTCCGATTTGGGAAGGATATATATCATTTTACTCTTAAAAGTCCATAGAATGAATATCTATTCAAAGTTTTGAAATTTAAAATTTTCGCGATTTTGACAAAAATTGTTACGTTACCCCTTGTAACTTTTATCAAATTTACGAATTATCCGTACGAATCTAAAAAGGTATACTAATCGAAGATATGACCTTTCTTGTCCGAGACATGCAAATTTTAGTTCTTCTAAAGCATTGAAACATCTTCTTGAAACATTGGTAACTTGCTTCATTCTATATATGTATATATATCTTCCTCAGTTTTAAGGCTAGTTTTAGATTTTTTCAGACAGATCACTAATGATTAATCAAAAAAAAACGTGCCACAATTTTAGAGCTAGCGTTACCAAATTTGGCAGACAGTTTCCTGAGGAACTCCCCCAATTTCTCGCAGCTGAGAAAAAATAAGATTAAGATTAATTTCGACTGTTTTTCTTTAGTTTCTATTCTACTGTGAAGGAGTATTGTGGAGTCGGTTACATCCGACTGCAACATTCTCACTTTATTTTTATTATTTTTTGGTCAATTCTGAAAAATGGAACATTGGATCTTCTAATCAATTTATTTCGTTTGTGTAGTTTGAGAAATATTCAGTTTACTTATATCAAAATTTTTGTGCCGCGTGTGAAAAAATTAATTTTCTTTATTTTTTTTTTAAATCAAATTCACGAGTGTACAAAATAGTTAAAATGTCTAATATAATACGCAACTTTTTGAAGCAGACCAAAGACTTAACGAATTGGTGAGTCCAATAAAATTTTGACTTTTTGCCGAAATTAACAATTCACCAAAAACGACTTAAGGAAATTTTTGATCAAAAGCAATTTTAACCTGGCAAATGTAATGGGCAATAGTGCGGATCTAAAGATGGAGGAGCTGCGCTTGGTAATAAATAATGCTATAGAAAATCCGATTTAAACAGGTTATTATAATTGAGAATCTCCTAGGAGCGCAATGAGCTGGATGCACGCAGCAAAGTGCTAATGCAGAAACAGCGTTGCGTCGAGTCCATGTTGACGGATCTGACGCGCAGCATTAAGCAAATGGAGTTCGACATTAACTTGGAGCAGAAGAAAGCAGAGATGGCGGCTCAGCAAGAATCGGGGAGCACAAAGCCAGTTGAAGCACAAAAGAGCCAGCAAAAGATTTAGAAAAACATATTTGCGCACAAAGTTCACAAGAGAGAGAGAGAGAGAGACTTTTTAGTCGGTGATTTTTCTATTATCAGCTTATCAGTAGCTGACGCGAGATTCACAAGTTTCTTTGCATGCAAAACAAAAATCCCCGCTCGGTGCTTCACCGCCGCCAAGCAGACAGACAACTGGCTATAAAAACTGATCTCGCGACAGAGCTGTGCTATTAGTCAAACGAAAGGTTTCAATAGAACATCATGAAATTCATTGCGCTGTGCTGTTTGCTGCTGGCCCTGTGCGGAGCGCTTGGTGGACTGCCGGGCGCAGTGGCTAACCCTTCGCGTCACAGTGGTGGCAACAGCTGGAGAGGTGGCTCACAGCCAAAGCCACAGCCGCGTCCCTTCATCTACGATGCGCCCATACGCCGGCCGGGTCAGCCGAAGACCATGTACGCCTAGCAGCTAAAAATATACTACTTAATTTAATTACAAAAATTGCGCATTAAAATAAATTAAAATTTTTGAAAATTGTGTCGTGTTTAATTTTTATGCATTTCTAAGCGAAGGCGTAAGCGAAAGTTTTAAGCTCGTTTTATATGATTTTTAGCCCTGAATATTCTATATTGCAGTTTTATATTGCGTATGTTTTTTTATGAAAATATAATTCACACGACTATTTAGCTTTCCTTTAGCTTTCAAATTCACCTTTTGACACCTTTTTTTTCTTAACCTAATGTGCTTGTTTATCCAAGTAATTTACGTCTAGATATTTATTATATTTCTAAATTTAAAGTATTACAAAATTTGTAAATGGCACAGATAGCGCAATTGGTCTTATCGATAGGCTCCAGAAACCTTCGATTGTTGCAGCCCCAGCAATTTTATTGTCAGCACATTATTAAGTGAGTTTGTCTCCGAGCAAAGTTGTGCCTTATAACTGATTCTGATTTCTATACCGCGTACTAGATACTCCGAAAAGGTCTATGAGGCGGGCAAGGCCAAGGAAAATGTTCATTTCCTGAAAACGGTCTGTTTTAGAGTGTTTTATCCGTTCTTCATTTTCTAACGGTGTCTGATTCCTCAGCAAAGGGAACAACTGAAGGAACTACGTTCTAAGATTCTTAAGGAGCGGGATGTGATCAAAGAGAGAATTCAACAGCTCGATCAGCAAATTGAGAACATCAAAAAGAAAAACAATGAACGCGAAAACCAAAATACATCATCGAAATTGTAAAAACATAGCAGGTTCGATCACTTTCCTGTGTCAGTTTGAAATTGCCAAAAATTTCTGTCTCCTTTATGATTTAAATCAATTTTTTATAGATACTGATTATGGGAAGCTTCTTCGGCCAAATTAACGCGCTGACCTCATTCAAACTGATAAAGTCAATTAATCTACACATCAAGTGAGTGCTGACTATTTGCCATAACTGTATACCATATCTATTATCTGTATATTCGTATCATTTCAAAGTCATTACAGTCGAAAAATGGATATTATTCGAGGCAGAAAAAAGAACAATCTCAACAAATTGAAAATGGTTTGTATTCGAATTAAAATTCATTAAATCGAAATATAATTAATTATTTCACCTTTTTAAAGCTATATTTACTAATTCAACGCAGAAAGCTCGACATTAAATTAGATTGTTTGCGACAAAGAATTCAAGACCTCAAATCACAATTGGACGAGAGAAAAATGTCATCGCCGAAGAAGCCAACCAAATAAAAAAGAAATTCACTGAAATTCTGGCCATCAAATTCATTTCACTTTGTCATTTTTTATCTGAATAAATGGAGTGCACCAATAATACTTGAGAAGACGATTTTGCCTTATTTAAGTGATTTATGTTTTGCTTTCCATAAAGAACAATTCACATTTTTAACTATTAGTCAAATATCATAGAAAGGACATTTTGGGGAAGTGAAATATAAATTATGAAATCAGTTTTTTTAAAACATTTTTTTTGATTTTTCTTAAATTAAACTACAAATATCGATTAACCTTGGTCATAAACAACTTTATAGTTAGTCAATGGATTCGGAAATATTGCCAAACACTACTGGAATATGTTTTTAAGAGTTCTTCAATTCGTTGTCGGTTTATTAGAATAATATTCCAGAATTGTATAAATTAATCATTTTGTTGTATAAAATAAAAATAAAAATAAATTAATTAAAATAAAAACTGTCTGTCAATAATAATAATAAAACACATTTTTTACCATTGGCTCTTGACTCCGAATATTTTAAACAAAAAAAAAAAAACGGCAGAGCAATTCTAGGTTCGAGCTTCGTTCTAAAAAATTATCTACTTCTAGATCAAGTTATGCAGATAACAAAAAACCTTTAAAAAAAAGGGGTTTTATCAGAAATCAAATTAGATTGAAATAAGAACAAAATTAATTAAATGAAATTATGCATCATATTCACACTTGAATCTGGATCGCTTTTTGATTTAAACCAATTTTATAGTCTTAATCTTAGTAGGTGCTGTTAAAAAATATTTTACAATTTTTAGAACTACCTTAATGTTTAGGATGTAGAGCTGGCTTACACCGATTAGTTTTCAAAATTGCAGTGATTTCATTTGTCCAGCATGGAAATTTCCTGTTTAAGACTGAAGGCGGCGATGAGCTTTCTGAAACGCTGTCGTCTCCGTCAAGATAGAAACACAGTGCCTGCGTTAGAATGCGTATCAGCTTATAGATATTGTTCGGATGCAATCCGCGAAAGAGGCAAGGCACAGGAAAATACGTTCTTTCGGAAAATTGTTTGTATTGTTTGCAGACTAATGATTTTAACTGTTCTATTTGATTTTTTATCGTTATCTAAAGCAACAAGAACAACTTGAACGGTTATTGAAAGCAATGCGCAAAAAACAGGAAAAAATCCAAAAACAAATTGACGAATTAGATAAAGAGATAGAGAGTATAAAGGACAGAAAAAATGATCCATCGGACAAGGATGCCTAATCCAGACTGGACACGTTTCTGGACTAAAACTATCCAATCAGAGCAGGCGACTTTCAAGAATTGAAATATAAACATTGTGTTTGTAAGAATCAATCCAAATTCTATCAGTATTTAAATTATTTTTCCAGTACATTGTTCACTTTTTTTTTTACATATATAATGCAGTCTGCTTGTAAAGTGTGTAGGTCCGTAAGCTTCATAAAGCCCATACTAGATCAATTCCCACAAGGCTATCAAAGCATATTTCGCCACTATACCAAGGACTTCTACGAGAGAGCCAGAGCCTTTGAAAATGCTCACTTTTTGAAAATTGTTCGTATTGAAAATGATATTATTTGATATATTTGTGGAACTGTTAACTTGTTTCTTCATTGAAATCAGCAATATGAACAACTGCAAAGTCTTCAGAACAAAATAAAGGAGCTGAAGGAGCGCAAAAATAGTGGAAACGTGGATGCGAATCTAAAAGTGAATGAAACACAAATTGTGATAACACAGCAAGCAGATAACTGAGCCAAAATTTGATTCCAAATTTGATTTGTGAAGAAAATGATCTCCATCCAGTAGGCTGCAGCATATTGTTTCTGTGCTTCAAACATTCAAAAAGTCGGTTCTAAATTCGAAAAAAAAAAAATTATAGTAAAAAAGTAAAATGTGGAACTGTTTCAAGCAAAGATGTGTGTTGGCAAATTTATCCATTTGGAAAAAGCCGCTATCTTTGCCACTGCGCTTAATATCAGACGAAGAAAAAGCAAAAGTTGTCGAAGCAAAAGTAAGTAGAATCCATTAAACCAAATAGCCCATAAAACACGTTATTGCTTTTTTTCGGTTTTTGTTTTCTAGAACCTGGCAATGTGGAGCAAGCAGGTTGGCAACTTAGTTCGGGTTAGTAACTAAATTATCAATTTTTCAATTCAATTTTCAACATAAAAAAAAACCCTTATTTGTAGAAGCGTGAGATGCTGTCACTTATTGGCGAATATATAAAGCTACAGCAACGGTATGTAGACTCCAGATTGCGAAGCAATAAGAAATTATTAGAGCATGCCATTAAATATTGGAACACTCGAAGGAATTCGAAAGAATCGCACTGATTGGATATTAAATACTAGCAATAAAAATTTAAATTTATAGTCGTATAATTATATATTACAATATCATTTTTCATTTTATTTAAAATAATTGGTATTTCTCATTTACAATTGCTTTACATTAAGCGTTACATAACAGACGCCGATAAACGAAAAAAAAGTGCGGTTTCAAAGTATAGATTTCTTTATATAATGTATGGTGTATATATAGATATATATATATATATATCGCTTAACAACATTTTAAACAATAGATGTGTGAGGATACTTTCAAATTAATATGGCATTTAAAACAAGAAACGAAAAACTATACAAAATAAATATAAATCAGCATTCAAATTGTTGATCATATAGATAATATATGCATATATGCGTTATATGTAGAGTGATTAACTTAGGTCTATAATAAGATAAAAAGATTTGTTGTGCATTTCGTTAGTCGAACTCAAGTCAAAAATATATATATATGTATATATATTTTATAAGTACATTTTAAAATACATTTGTGGTAAGTAAAGTGTGTGTGTGTGTGTGTGTAGATTTGAGCAACATGGAGAGCTGTTACAAGTACTACAACTAAAACTAGAACTAAAAGTAGAACTAAAAACTTGAATGCTTTCGGGCGTATTCACAAATCACTTGACTTGGTCAAGTGCAGAGCCGCAAAACACGCGCCTTAACCCCGCCCCCTGCCCATTGCTGAGAGTGCGTAAATGGGTTGTGCGTGTATGTGTGTGTATGTGTGTGTGTGTGTGGGTGTGAGGTAGGCTGTCTGTATGGGCTGCTGTCGTATTGGGGGCGAGAGTCCTTTAACTATATAAAATAATATGGCATACTTTTGTGCGCCGCTGCAGCTGCACGTGAAATGAGCTGCCGATTGTCTGTATCTGTGTGTGTGTGTGTGTGTGTGTGGGTGGGTGTGCTTCTAGCTTTTAAATACTGGTCAAACAATGCCAGGAATGTTGTGAATTGCAGCTCAATGCATGTGTGTGCGTGTGTGTGTGTGTGTTTAAGTGGTTTGTCTGTTCTGGATACAAAATTGAATCTTATTCTAAACTTTTAACTTTAGCTACGCCCTACGTGCTAAGTGCTACATGCTACAAAGTTACAGCTACAACTACAACAACGATCCAAAACGATGATAATCAATCAGTTAACGGGTAGCAATGCGTTACTCTAACTGGGCAACCGTTTGCTGGCCAACTCCTGCAGCTTTTGCAGTGCGAGCGTCTTGTTGATCTCGACCAGATCGCGACTGTGCTTGGCCGCCTGCAATTGTACCTCCAGTATTTTCATGCGCATCATGTGCTCCTTGCTCTGCATCTCCATGAACAGGCGCAGCTCAAACGAGTTGCCAGCGTTGCTGTTGATTCCAGCCGCAACGGCGTTGCTGCTGCCGCTGCTGCTGCTGCTGTTGTTGTTGCCGACGACGCCACTGCTGCTGCGCTCCAGTGCTTGGCTGTCTGTGCTTTGGGGCACTGCCGCATTCAGTGGCAGCGCCAGCGGCAGCGATGCCTGTTGCTCCTCGCTGGCCAGGCTGCTGCTGCTGGTGCGCTGACGTTTCACCAATGGCTTCAGCACATCATCGTCTTCCTCATTGTTGTTATTGTTGTTGTTGTTATTGTTGTGCTGCTGCTGCTGTTGCTGCTGCTGCAGGGCAGCGGCCTGTGCCTGATGCTGTTGTATGGCGGCAGCCGCTGCGGCCGCTGCACTCGGAAACTGTCCGCTGCGCAGCGCATTGAGCGCCTCCAGCGTAGCGGATATGTTGTTCATGTTGAAGCTGGGCTGGAAGCCGGACATGTCGCCACCGGTGGGCGGCATAAATGCGCCGCCAACGGCGCTCGTATCCAGCGCACCCGTCGCCGGACTCTCCGGTTCGTGCAGCCCGTTGCGACTGTGATTGGGCGAGACGCTCAGCCGTTCGCCATTGGCATGAATATCGCTGCTGTGATTGTTGTAGGTCTCATTGAAGGTCTCGTTGGTCTCCTCCTCCTTGATGTCCACATCGCACAGCTCCTGCGGCGGTGTGCGGCTACTGCAATTGACCAAAGCAATAACAATACAATTAGTCATTTATTTATTTATCCATACGGATTTTGTGGCACTTACTCATCCATGTCGTGCTCATCGGCATTGAATTTGTAATCATCGCGATACTCAAAGTCCTCCTCCAGAGCCAGCGGTATTTTGGAATAATCGATGCCATCGAGTGCCTCCGATTTGCACGCCTTTTTCGCCTCCTGCATAAAGTCCCACACCTCAAAGGTGAACGGTGATGGCTTCTTGCGATCGGCGACCTCGGCGCCAAATCTGGCCAGGCGATTATTATAGTCGAGTATCTCGTTGCGTGTGCAGGCTGTGAATGAATGATCAATTCGATTAGATGAGTATGTTCTAAGGATGATCTTTGATCCACATACCTTTCATGCGTCGCCATTGCTCCTTGAGGCGATTGCAGGTGCGATCGGTGCCAAACTGATTGGAGAACTTCTGATGTATGATCTTCCAGGCCTTGTTCTTGACGGCGGTGAGGCCGGCATCGAGTCGCTTATTCTCAATGATGCGCATATCCTTGCGGCACAGATCCAGCAAGTATTTCTTCTCCTGATGGTTCCAATTCTGGGTGCGTTCGCGTTTCTTATACATGTTCATCGATGGACTGTTCATGTATTGCGTCATTTCTGAAATAAAGTTCGTTTATCAATCGATTGAATATATCAATGATAAGGATCTGTATAATTTACCTGTCTTCAGATCGACACCCTCCAACAAATTGTGGTTGGTGCTCTGCCAATTGGCGGCTATCTTCATAAAAGCCTCCAGATCGTTGGCCGTATACTGTTTGTTCACCTGAAAGAAGCATAGATAAAGAGTTAAAAATATATATATATATATATGCGATTACAGCTCAGTTTGAATTCCCACTCCCATTACCAACTGAACTGAACTCGAACTGAACCCCGAAATCTTGGCTACTTGGGCATGCAAAACTTGTGCCGCTCGAGACTTGTGAAATGCTTTAAGACGCACTTCAAGATACATTGAACCTGACTTTTTGGTCTTAAATTCCAATTGCCAGTTAAAAAAAAAGAACAGTATTTAACAAGAACAAAAACCAAGCAAGACACAAATAAAAAAGAAGTAAGAACTTTGCAATCGGGTGTAACCAACTGCGCAATACTTAAACACAGTACAATAAATAATTCCAACTGATGAAAAAATCAATTTTTTTAATTTAGAAATCATTTTGGTAACTGCAGCTGTAAAATTGTGGGAAATATGAATTCTTTGCGACTTATCGATTTTTATCGATTTTTATCGATTTACCACGCTCACAGTGGGTTTATCTAAATAATTTTAGTCAATCTTTAGAGGAACTCATCAATAATCTGTTTGCAAATTGGAAAATATCTAGCTTTCAAACTATAGTTTCAATCAAATTAGCTCAAAATGTGAACACTTTATCTGATATATATATATCAAATTTGAAGCGTCTTATAAAGACTTTCATATTAATGGATGCACACAGCGCAAAGCTAATATGCTCTTTTTATTTTGCGATCGAGCTTGGTAAGGATTCAATCTCGTTTTTTGTTCTGCTTTTGTTTTTGTGGAGGATTTCTGACAAGCGGCTGACATTGTCTGATATTCTGATATGCTGGCAATATGCGTTGCCACATTAATTGATTTTCAATTAGCCAACAGACAACAGTTGCGGCAAGAAGGAAGGGCGGGGTAGAGTCAGACTTCACACAAAAAATTAATATATATATATATATTTGTTTGCGAGCCATTTTGAAATGGGCCAAGAAATTATGAATAACAATGACTGAAAATGCATTTGTATAAAGAGAGGAATCAAATGATTTTTATAAAATTAACAAAACACACACAAACAAACAGACACACACACACACAAACAAACAGCTGCCGACATTTTGTGCGCTGCTTTTGTGTGTGTGTTTTTCAGGGGCGATCGAACGTCGCTCTGACAGCCAATTATATTAAGATCGAATACACTGGCAAACACACAGAAACACACACACACACACACACACATTATTGCACAAAAAATTCTTCATAATCGGCTACATATATAATCTATATGCCCATATTCCTAGTACATATACACACACACTTAATTATACATGTTCGTTTGTCGTCTTTGCCGTTCTACCCAAAACTTTTGCGCTATGCACCTTGGTTAAGAATTAATGAAAACTTAAAAATTTCAGATAAATTTTATGAATGCAATATTTAAAATATTAAAAAAAATTTTTTAAGAATTTATTGTTAAGCAAATTGTTTTAATTATCATTGTTTTTCAAGTTGTGAACTTTACTCTATATTTTTTTTTTATATTTAAAAAATTTATACAAGCTATAAAATTTAGATTTACATTTTGTTAGCAATAAGTTAAAAAATATATATTTTGTTCAAATTTTGTGTTTTTAATTTTTTTTTTGGAATTTTTTGTCTTCAAATTTGGTCTGTTTTTAATGCATATGAGACCACTGTGCATGTTGTGGCGCTGCCACAAATCGTCAATCTTTAAGTACGTTTTATTGTGTTTTATTTAATTTCATTTCATTTCGATTTTTCAGCTCTCTACCCCCTTATCCGATACCCAGCCGCTTGCAGGCGCCTCCCCCGCACTGCCCCCCGTAGCTAACATTTTACCGTGCCCCGCAAACACCCGCACAAACTTCAGTTCACTTAGAGCTGCGCCATGTGTTCAATATTTTTATGCCGTATCTGATTTACAATTTGCATTTGTGAGTGCTCATACATATAAATATGTATGTGTGAGTGTGCATGTGTTTAAGTGGATATGTATGAGTATTTAATGGGTATAGTCAAACGTATATATCCCATATGTATTATGGAAGGAACTTAGTCATTGAACGACGCGACTTCAAATTGCGCTTATGATTACGATTATTACTTATTTCCACATATTTATTAACAGTTGATAATTATTCAATTTGAGCTAAGAGCTGCCATTTGAATGCGCATCGAGTGCCACGAAAGGGGCGTGGCTCAGCTGCCAATTAGCCAGGGTAGATCTTGATTAGAACAGGAAACGAAATAGAAATTATTGTAGAACATTATACTTGAAACTGAAAATAAGTCCTTTTTATGTGCAGTTTTAACAGAGTGTTCAGTTTTTGTGGCCCTCTCACATCAATAACAAACCGAAATGCGCTAACAATAACGTTTATAATAATACAAAAAATAATCACTCCAATCAATTGTGACCATTAAGCATTGAAATTAAAAAACTAAAAACTGGTTTGCTGGTGTGTTATTTTTTTTCGTTTTGGTTAATATTAAAACCAAAAATAATTATTGCTAGTGCTTTACATTGTGTGGAACCTACACGCAGCTACGACATCATTATATATATATATATATATATATCTATTTGTTAACCTTGTGCCTTTAAATAAAGCACGGCATTGTGAGGCCCACAACAAAACCAAATATATCAGTAAGTAACAATCTGTTCATATATCTATCTCTTTCTTGCTCTTTCTCTTTCTCTCTGTCACTCTCTTAAGCGTAATTACGTCAAATTAACAAAGTTATTCCTGCTTAGTACACTGAACTATTTTGTTGTCAAAGAAGTTAAACTAACGTTACAGTTCACAGTTTTCAGTTTTAAGTTTGAAGTGCGAATGGAAGACATTTTTGGTTTTTAATGGGGGTCTATATAAGTACAGCTAGACATCATATATATATATATACAACTACACACATCATTTTTTGTGTATTTATTTAGGCATTATAAGTACGTAACTGGAATCGTTAAACTTTGTGCCACTCGAAATGATTTTACAGATTCCAATTTGATATACCCTGCATTTAAACAGAGATTGGGTATGCCAAGCAAACGTAGCATGATGCAGCATGTTTCTACTCAATAAATTAAAATTGAAATTATTTTTAAATTACAACTTTTTTACAGGGCATCTTAGCGGCCACAAATTTATGTTTTATTATAATTGAACAGAGTGGAAATACTAAAATAAAAATGAAAAACAAAAAACTGAAATGTCATCGAACGTTGAAGTGGGCAATCCCGTGGAAATTTGAAGCAGCAGCAGAAGTGCCCAAGAACCCAAATCCCAAATCCCAATTGGGATCTCTCGCTCTGGATGAATTCAAGTGGCATCGAGCAATGATTTGTATAGTGTTTATTGTTCTAACATCGGCGTATTCCCTATTTTATTTTTTTGATTCCATTACCCCTTCTTATGGCTTAAGTGGAGCTGGTCCCCCCCACCCCCTGCGCACACCCTTTTTTTTCGCTCTCTCCGGTTGAGTACTCGCACACACTCGCACACACTCTTTGCTTAACATATGCATTTTGCCTTTTATTCATTTTTATTCATTTTTATTCATACACAAGTTGAACAATTTTGTTATAATTTGGACGCAGCTGACGGAAATTGACTCATGGCTGGCGAATTATGCTCCAGGTGTGCATGACACTGGCGCTGCCAACAACAAATTTATTAGAAATTGCTACAACTATACACACACACACACACACACAGACACAACCCGACTTATGCAAACAAATAAACTAATTTCATGACGCACACGCGCGCGCCTGCGCAGTTGCCGTTAAAGTCGAAGTCGAAGTCGACGTCGACGTCGTCGTCGGCGTCGCCGTTGTCGTCGTGGTGTGCTACTTACAATTGTAACTAGCTAAAAAAAAAAAATAAACGAAATAAGATTTTTTTCTTCGTTTTTTTCCAAACGTGCCTTTGTTTACTTCCCAGCTCAAACCTGGCCTACACCCAAAAAAAAAAAGCTAAATAAAATGCTGGAAAAAAGCGTCGCGCGAGTTCACTGACATTTTTTTTTACTACTTTTTAAGATACCCTAACATAGGGCATTAAAATTTTATCAAAAAGTGTGTTACTCTAATAGAATATATTTAAATATAAGTAAAATTTCTTAACAAACTACATTTTTCATTTCATTTTTCAAAAAGTTTTCGTTTAGTTTATTTTCTTGATTTTTCGTTTAAATTAATTTGTTATTCTAAATTGCTTTTATCTATTATTCGATTATTATTATAATTTATATTAGATTGCATTTACATATTGTGTGGAATATAAATATATATTTATCCAAAATAAAACTATATAAAACTATATTTATTTAATTCAATTCTAAATACGTGTTATTGAAAAGAAGAAAGAGTCGTTGAATGAGCTTTAAATTTTTGTGGATCGCATTTTTTTAAAGATAATAAAACATATTACATTTAATACAAATAACAAAGAGTATTTAATCTTCTTCTAATCAGAATTAGTAATTGCTTTTTGTTCGTTTCGTTGTTTTGTTTTTTTTTAAGTCTGTGACAATTGTTGAGGCATCGACTGTAAGTTGAATTGCGCATGCGTAGGTAAAACTTACTAAATTATTGGGTTGTGTTTCATTAGTCAGCCCACAAGGCGGCGCGTGGATGGGCGGGGACAGGGACGGGGTAGGGGAGGGGAGCGTAGATACGCTTTCGGGCGCAGCTGGCTGGCTGGCTGGCTGCCTGGGCACAAAGTTGAGTGTTGGCCCAACTGTGCGCATACTTTTCGAACCAACTGTTGTAGTTGCTGTTGTGTCTTTGGTGTGTCTTTGTGACAGCTGCAGAGATATCGGCAAGCCAAATGGATTACCTATGCGAGTATTTCTATATTGCTATCTCCATCTCAATCGGCCTGGAAACAAATGGAGCAGCTCGCATTTGAATAGTCATTATGCGGTTAAGACTCGTACTCGTACTCGCATTTGTTGTTGTGTCTCTCAATACACGCATTGTACTTGTGACTTTCTTTCGCCGCACTCACACACCCTAAACATGGCTGGCTGACAAGTTCATTACACTGAACACACACACAGAATTCAATGGACTGCCCTCGCTATATAGGGCCAATGCCAATTGTTATTGTATTGTTGCGGCCACATATAAATTAGCAGGGGGCAGACCTTGTCCCGTTGGGCGTTTTATTACAAATGTTACTAGTCAAAATTAAGTGGCAAGACATCTGCAATTGATTTGTCATGATCCACAAAATCAATGGACTGCAAATTTAAGATAACTGCGATTTTATCTTTTCTAACTATAACTATATATATATATTATAACTCTGTACATTTTTTAAGAACTTTCGCTGCAATATTTCTATTGAACCCCAAAAATTATATATATATATATCAATTTGTATTATATTTGTTGCCATAGAAACATTTTAGTTGACTAGTTGTCAGTTAGTTTCGTTGTTGTTGGAAAGTTGGTTTAGGCCAACACCCACACAACATAACTCATTTCAGTTGGGTGCCCCATATACCCCTTTTTCGACCCTCCTCCTCCTCCCCGCCGCAACTCGAAAGCAGTTGCCACCAATTGCTGACTGGCATTTGAACATTTTTCGTAGCTGCCACTTTTGAATTTCTACACAAAAAGTTTCTTTAATTGTTTATAACTTGAGAGAATGTGTGTTTATGTGTGTGTGTGTGTTAAGTTGAGATATTTTTTGATGTGGGTTAACATTTCTTTAAGCATTTCACTTGGCTGTCTCAAATTCGTTGTTGTTATAAAATCTTACTCGACAATTCTAAGCACTGAGAACGATCCAAACAACAACGAAAAAATTTCGTTAGTCATTTTTTTCTATCAAAATTCATTTGAATATTGAAACTTATTGTTGTTGTTGTGTGTGTGTGTGTGTGTATCTAATTTCTTTTGAGCAATGCCCAAATACTTGGGGAGTTGTTGTTGTAGTATTTTATAATCGCATCAAGTCATGATTACGCTACGACTTTATATTTCTACTTCATAGGTTTAAACACATATATATATGTGTGTGTGTGTGTGTGTGTGTGTAGCACTTGAAGGCGTTCGAATAATTTCTGGTTCCATTTAACTTGGACTTAAGTAACGAAAACTGAAACGCTTCAAGTAGACGACGACGACGACGAGGCCAAAAACTACTTACAAATCAAAAGAAAGAAAGCCTCATATTCAATACCCTCCAAGCCGCGACTCCCCACCCTCCCTCCAAGTCAGCCATGTGGTTACAGAGATTCTTTTATTTTTTTTTTTTGGCATTAATTGTTCCATGCGCCGAATCTAAGATTGATTGAACAAGTTCAGTGAACCTTTTTGGTGTACATGTAAATTATGATTATTTGAAGCGTTCCCGGTCGAGTTTTGCGGCCTTTTAGAATGCAGTCATTAAGCAAGTATATCGGAATTGTGGCAGCCAAACAGCCAACCAGCTACTCAATACTCGATACCGATTTGAATTGGCCAGCCAATGCCCATATATATATATACATATATAGAGATACTCGCGTGGCCACGCCCAGTGGCTGCCATGTCTCATGTCTCGCAATGCGCAATAATAATTACAAATGATCAGATGTCAATTTCTTACAGTCAGTCAGAGCGACTCCCGGTTTCTGGGGCCGTTTTGGCGCAGTTTTGAAACAAATGAAATTTATTGTTAACGGTTAGTGACCCGAATTACACGTATCGCTTATTTATATCTATACATTACCAACACACACACACACACACACACAGACTCAGTAAGATCAAACTCTACACCCAAACGATCAACATGGAATCGACTTTGGTATTTGTGTGTGTGGCATGTATCTTTAAGTAGCATACAAGTCAAGTCGAGACTGACTGACTGACTGACTGTCTGACTGACTTTCTGCTGCTTAGCTTTAAGCGTTTTAATTGCGCCAAATGCCGCCTACAAAGCGAAGACGCAGCTCAGCTCAGCTCAGATAATGTATCTTTGTATCTGATCTTAATGTGCGCACAGCACACTTTTCTCTCTGTGTGTGTGTGTGTGTGTGCCTGTAAAGATCGAACTGCTTCAATTAGCAAGCAGCCAGAGTCACCAAAGCAAACTTTTAACTTCTTTAGAGTCGAAAGTTCAAATTAAATTAGCAACAGTTTCTCCAATGAATTTTTCAATTTTTTTAAATAAAAAGAATATAAAGGAAATAAAAAACATAAATCTGCATATTGAATTGATAAACTATATAAAATATTATATAAATTTATTTACAAAATATTTAATTTTAATTTTTCTCTTAGCTCATTTCTCAACTTATCCAACTAAATATTTAAAATATTTCTTAGTTTATTGCATAGCTAATTGCTAATGCATTCTTTTTATATATTTTGTATATTCTTGAGTTATGCAATGGATTAATTGAAATGCAAGTTGAGTGCATTTTGTTGAGCCTCGTTTTAATGGAAAAGTAGCCACGCACATTTGCTGTGACACACACACACACACACACACACACAGAGAACAATATTTGTATATGTATCTTGTATCTTTGTATCTGGAAAATGGCCTTTGCACTGTTGCTGTTGTTGTCTCAATTGTTGTTCTTATTGTTGTCGCTGTTCTTTATGACTTTGCACGTACGCATTTTGGCTTTTCTTTTTCAATTCAAATAAATCCCAAAACAAAAAAAACACACAAAAAACTCGAATTGTTTTTTAAATCTCAAATTTTGTCTTTATGCTTATTTTAATGCGCATTTCGCATGCAGCATCACATTGCGGCAGCTGCTGCCGACTTGTTGCAGTTGCAGTTGCCGTTGTTAATCTTTGAACAAAATTGCAAAAGTATCTTACAAATACTTTTTGTATCTACAAGTAAGCGTACATACGTTTATTTGCTTTTTTTTGGGTTTTTTTTTTGTGTTTTGCAATCACAATTTAATTGTTGATTTAGGCGTGTTTTTTATGGCTTATCAGGCGGCGGCTAAAAGCCAAAGACAAAATTAATTTAAATGCACGCCCTGAAAATGGCATAAAATACAAATTGTTTAATTATGAGCAGCAAGAACAAGAACAAGAACAGCAACAACAAGTGTGCTAACTAATTCTAGGCAATTGCGACGAGCTGATAAAAATGACACAGAAGAAAAGCTAGAAAAAAACGACTGACGCCCGCCTATGGTAAATGTTGAACATGATAGTCTTTATAATACCCTTTAGCTGGGGTTTAAATTGATAAACATTTTCTGGTTGGGTAGCTTTTGATATTAGATATATAACATATATATATATTCCTAAGAATACCCAAACCAGTTTAAGTTTAACTTTTGCCTTTCTTTTTATAATTTAAAGGGCAACCAAAAGTCGGGTTAATGCAATCGGTATTCTTATGCGGGTACTTTTAAATTACATTTAAATATATACAAGGTTTAAATTTTAATTAAGTGGAAATAACGTATAAACGTAAACCTCTTCTTGGTATCAGCGACTTGGTAAATAAATTTGCACAACAATTCGAATACAATCAACAAGGGTGTGTGTGTGCGTGTGTGTGTGTGTGTGTGTGTTGGACTAGATGTAGTCATATCTAAATGCTCTACGTACGTTATACAATAATTGTGTCGCTTATCGAACTAAATAAATATTAAATTGTAATTAAAGTCATGCGAGTGATTTTCGGTTTTCCATTTTTACCGTCAAAACAAACAAAAACACCTAAACTAGGGGAGGGGGAGGCGGGACGACGACTACATAATTGTGTTTATCTATGGATTGGTTGGCACCCCAAGTCGCAATTGTAATTGACAAATAAGTCGAAAAGACTTTCCTGGGCATTAGGTCAACGGAAATTTAATTGCTAATTGGATCGTTTATGGATCGCTCGGTTCTTGGGGCTTTCGAATGGGCGGGGGGGTTCACTTAAAACTCGACTAAACTAAGTTTACCAGGTGATAGATAGCCTCAATTAAGTTGTCATTAGGCAATCAACGCGTTTGCGTTGCCCCCGTTTCTCGACTTATTTCGATTAGTGCGCTTCGCTGGTCTGGAAATCAAAATACACTAAAATTTTGAAGTCCAACAGCAGAAAATTAAAAGACAACAAAAAAAAGAGATAAACAAAACCAAAGAAAATACCTTTGCAAACAAACACCTCAAATAACATGCAACAAATTGCGCGAGTTTTTTTGGGACACACAGCTTGCAGCATTTTTGTGGCGCACACCTGGAGTGGAGTGGTGGTGGCACCACAGAGAGTATCTAGAATCTAGCCGCAGCCAGCCGCCTGGCAACAATGCCACAAGGGGCAGGCAGGCAACAGCAACAACAACAGCAACACAAATCTGCACACAGATACCAAAAACCGAGCTGACACAACTGGGCAACTGCCAAACAGCAGCTGATGCCAAAACGCCAACGTCAAATGCGTTGCGCCGACGTCTGCGTTTGCTTCTGCGTCTGCGTCGACGTCCGCGTCTTGCGCCTGGCGATTTGTGGCTTGCGCCTTGAGTTTATATCTTTCTGTCCATTGGCTGTTGCCTGCTCTGATTTACTTTAGCGCTCCTTTAGTTTTATATACCCGCACCCGGGCTAGCCACAAAGGGGTATGCCAGATATTACAGGATATGTTTACATAAATCAAAAACAATACGAAAAAATTTAGTTATGAGATTACAATTTAAATAAAAATATTAATTTAATTATTTAAAACAGTGTGTTTTAAATGTACACTATTTTTATTTTTATTTATAGAATTTAAATTTTGAGCTAATAAAAAATGCATTTTTGAAAAAACTTTTAACCTTTTCTATATATTTATATTAATAACTTTTCAAGTTTAAATCAAATCTAAATCAATTCGATTGACTTCTTATTGAATAAACATATATGTGAAAATTTAGAATCTTTTTTATTTACTTGTGTTTTTTTAAAGAATTTTTTAGCATTTGCCTTATAAAATATGTGCACTAATTTGTATCTAGAGAAATATTATATTTATTTAAAAAACACTGAATGCAAATACAATATATAATTTTTCAACAATTTTCTTAGCTAACCGAATTTTCGAACATATTTATTACTATATTATTATTATTATTATTATTATTATTATTATTATTGTCTCCCGAGCTGATCCTTGAATTCTTCAATTTCGCAAATGTTTAAAACATATTTTGTGAAAACCAAATCAATAAACATATTAAAATAATGGACTAAGTCTTGAATGTTCCAGCTAATAATAATAATAACAATAAAGTGCGGATATCTGTTAGTCGAATATTCTGTAATTTAATGGAATTAATTTTCTGTTTGGCAGTGTTCAGTTTTTAGCCCTCTCCCAGTTATTATGCGCAAGTGTGACGCATGAATCATAGCAATTTAAATTGCTAGTTTCTGTTGTTGTTGTTGTTATTGTTATTTCTGTGCCATTTGCTCTGAAAGTCATGCGCTTTAAATTTTAATAAATTATTATATTTTCTGTTGTTGTTGTTTTGTTGCTATTAGTTGATTTGGCTGCTTGCATTGGGTGGGTGACTGATCAACAACATTTTCAATGCCTTTTTGAGTGCTTGAATACAGTATAACTGTAAATATAACTCTAAATCTGATCAGATCAGCTAGTACAAGTTCTAATGCAAAATTTTGAGCAAACGCAAAACGCATTCAACTGATGAATAGTTTGTTGCCTAATCGAATACCCAAACTGTCAGAGCTAAAATTAGTGAATAAATTGAGATACATTTTATATACAGATACAGATACATATATATTTATCGGTATCGATTGGGTGTGTTTTTATTAAATCAATGCCAAATGATGTGAGAGAACTGAATTCAGCTTAAAAAATGCTGACGACATTTTTAATCCTAAAATTGAGACTAAAATTGAAAAATAAAAGGCGAAGCGAAACACAAAACAGAGAATAAAAAAAAAAGCAGGCAAAAAGCGAAGAAGAAGCGCAGATTTATGTGCACTCCTCAAGGTGGGGGAGTTATTATGGCAGATCTGACAGAATGCCTCACATACCTGAGCAGAGTTCGTGAGATCGCAACGTCGAGACATATTATAACATATATATAAAGGAGAAAAACAAAACTCCCCCTCGAAACAAAACAATAAACGGTATTCGTCTATATACAATCAAGATTAGGTTTTTAATAATTCAGAGTGAGTCGCACGAGGGATTAGCTGAGAAACGCGTCTAATGCACGGACGGAGACGGAGACTTCAAGTGAGTAAAAACTGAAATCATGTTACTTTTTGACAAATTCGAAAGAAATTAAACAAACCAAAAAACGGCAACGGTGTGTGTGTGTGTGTGCGCGGGTGTGTGTGTGTGAGGTACGAAAGGAAGTGGCAATGCGCACGCGGCTTGTATCGCTATTAAAATACAGAACACACCCAAAAATATTTTAACGACGGACCAAAGACGAAAAACAAAAGCGACAGAAAAGAGAAGAAAGAAAAAAATGAAATAAAATTGAGACGGGTAGACGATATCAAAGTATCGTAGCTAGTTGGGAGACTCGATGGATGGATGGATGGATGGATGATGACGACAACAATGATGATGATGATGATGATGATGATGACAAAAAGGCAACTCTCGCTAGGTGACAGCGCGCGATTTATGCTTGAAATTGTACGCGTTGATGCATAAGTTATGCCCATTGCTATTAAAGTATCTCATGGATGCATTCATGGGAAGATACTTGAAACACGTGCAGACGCTATTCAAACCAATCTTAAATTATGACATTGATCAAAAACTCGTTTTCAAATTCGTTCATTCTAACTTAACGAAATTCTAAGGATTCTTCACTTATTTGTTAAATTTATTTTGTGATAATTTTTGATCCTTGCTTTTGTTTTTATCTGCGCAACATTTGAACCGGTTTTGAACCAGTTTCGAATCGTGTATTTATTTAATTCTATATCTAAAACCACTTTCCAGTGTTGAGCGTAGATTTTTAATACAATGCGGTTTTAAATTCGCAGGACCTATATTAAAGGATAAACGCAATTTCTTTATCGGTTCGCGCAGCTGTCATCATTTTAATAACTGGTTGTGTGTATTTATGTGTGTGTCTGTGTGTGTGTGGCACAAAGTACACGCTTAAGTTCGGTTGAAAAAAAAAGACAGCAATGCGCAGTTGTCGAAATTTTATACACACACACACACACACACACACACACAATGCAACTATAAAATGTTAATCCTATTTTATTAAGTGCACGCAGACATTTCGACTCGCAGGAATGAAATACAACAACAACAAGAACAACAAAGCTGACAACCCCCTTCGGTTACTTTATAGCCGAGGACCGTTTCCATGTGGCCAGCTGACTAACTGGATTCCACAGTTTGTCGCACACATATTTCATTATGCTGCCACAGCCGCCTCGCATTGAGCGAGACGCAAAATATTTTTCTTATTAATTGGCCAGCCAGGGTTAGAAACTTTAAGATCGTCACATATACAGATGCATATATACACATAGATATGTATACATATATATGTATAAACATATGTTCATCGGCAGGGGCTGAAAACTTGAAATGTGTATGAAATAAACCAACTGACATTGCAAATTCGCATGAAATTATATTTCACGATCGTTGAAAAATTTAAATTTGTTAATTTTGCAATAGATTTAGGATACGAAAACTTTAAAAAATATATAATGTTTATGCGTTCTAAATAGCTTGAAATTATAGAAATTTAGGATCTTAATGAGTGTTTAGATAAAAGTTAATTTGACAAACACATTTTACTAAAAAACTAATGTCTTATTATTATTATCCTAAGTCTCTTGGTTTAACAAAATTAACAAATTTTAATTGTCAAATTTACTTTTATCTAAATTTATCTAAAATTTCTATAGTTTTGTTATTATGCAATTTTATACTAATAACAAAAAGCGTAAACTAAGCCGAATATAAAATTCTTTTCTAGACAGCTGATGAAATTATATTTCTCGAAATTATATTTTTAACACAAAAACTAAACCAAAACCAATAAATTTAATTTTAAGTTGATTATTTTAAGTTGAAAAATTTCATGAAATTTTTATGATTTTAGTAGCTTGTATTTTTTGAAAAACATGGTTTTGTGTACACTGATCGCACTGATCATGATTATGTACACGCAATGAAAACGGATAAAAAAATTGTTAGAGTGCATTAAAAAATGTATAAATAATAAATTATTATAAGGGATAAAAGAAGTTAGAGTGCATTACAAAATTTAAATATAAGTAAATGCAAATTAGCGTTAAAAATTTTAGTTAATAATAATGAACTATGACCTAGAAGCATTTTGTATTGTTTTGGCACAGTTTTAGCTATGCATTACATTTACGGTTAGGCATTAGTTTTGTTTTTTTTTTAGCACGCTTGATATCACTCCGTATATAAGCTTTGGCATCTATTATTATTTTTTTCTGTTTTGTGCCCATTTTTGTGTGTTTGATTAATAGTTCTTGTTGACTGCACATTCTGATTTGTCAAATGTTCTACGAATGCGTCTTAATTCTGGCTCTCTCTCTCTCATTCTCTCTCTTTTTTCTCGTCTTATTCGTGGCCAAGTGCCGACAACTTGGGGCGTTACCCGTGCAGACAGCCAGCCAGCTACCTGATGCGGGGGATCTCTTGAGTTGGCTTTTTTATAATTTATGAACGAAACGCAAAATCGAAATATTCGATTCGAAAGGAAATCCAAAATATAATTTCGATAAAGCGTAAAGAAAACATAAAATAAATGTGTGTTCATTTTGATTTTTGTGTCTAATTGCGATTGGTTTTTGTCATCAATTGCTTTGCATGTTGCACACAAATAAATAAATTAATGGGGCGGGGTAGTTTGGGGGGGGGTTGTTGTTATCGCGCACAGTTGCACACAGAGCCCGCATATGCAACCAGCTGGCGGCCACATGAAAAGTAAACATTAGGCAAACATTATTGTAACTCTTCCCCCCCTCGACCCGACCGAAAATTGAAAAAGTTTCGGCGACTAAAGTGGCAACAGGAGCGGGTTAAGCGTCGATCAATTGGCCAATTGGCCGTTTTGTTAAGGGGCACGCGGGTGCCCGTAGAAACCATTTCGGATAGGGTGTCCCATATGTTTAGGCATTAATTCATTGCTTAATTGCTGCTTTTATCAAATACAAATACCAACGAGTGTAGGGGGGGATGGGGAGGGGTAGGGCTGGGTAGACGCGCTTCGTAGAACGCAAGTTTTAGTTGCGCCTTGAGAGAAATTTTCATTTCATAGTCGCTCATTGAAAATAATTAAAATTAATTAAGCCATTTTATACAGCTGCCTGCTATTGCATTGGCTAACTGCTGGCACACCCCACTCGCACTCCCTCTCCCTTTACCCTACCCCCCACTCCTCCTCTGCTCCGCTATTGTCTTGTGGAAGCTATCTATAAATTTAAATCGCCTTTAATTGAAGCGACTTTTGGGTGACGAACCACAACGAAGACTTTGTGGAAATTATATAGAATTTTATGGCTATTGTTGTTGTTGTTGTTGTTGTTCGTATTTTGCGCAATGTTTTAATTAATATTTAATTACAGGGGGGCTTAAACTGACTGATTTGTCAAAGTTTTACGAATTTTTATGGAGCGGTCTAATCAAAAAAGAAAAATAAATTCAAAAAATATAATAAAACACGTGCAATGATTGATTGTTGATTATTTCTATTGTTGTTGCTGCTGGTTAAATGTGAAAAACAAACCGAAAAACTTTTTACTTGGCATTTGGTTCTTTGTTGTCTGTGTCAAAGAAAATGAAAGAGCATATGTGTATATATATATATATATATACATAAAGGATGCCAATAGATATAGATATGGACGCAGTGAGTCACACGCTCAGAGCCTGTCGCACATGAATGACTGTCTGATTGACTGACTGACTGACGGACGGACTGACTGACTGACGGATCAACTGACACGCATTGTTTATGGCCGGGCTTACATTTCTTAACATTTTACATTTAACATTTAATTCGTTTTTCTCACTCTCGAACGTTGTCGGAAAAACTACAATTTGAGTGATGGAACGAATTTGCATTCGACATTTTATGATAGAAGCACAGATAAAGAGAGGAAGGGAGAGGGAGAGAGAGAGAGAGATAGTGGGTGAGTGGTGCGGATGAGCATGCCACAAATTTTTGTGGCTTAGTCCCACCAACAACTAATTCAGTTAATTACCATACTAAAAAAATCAAATTACGTTTGCTTATAAAATGAGAAATGTTTTAGGACGCGCGTTCTTAAATCATCAACGGAATTATTCAGAATTATGCCATTAAAATATATATATGAGTGCTGTTATTTGTTTACGAGAATTGACAAATGTTTTTATGTATTTAAATACTTTAAATTGCTGCATTAAAATAATTATCATAAAATAAAAGTTTTTCAAGAATTTAATGTTGAATTAAACTTTAAAGCGAATAAAATATGTCTCAAGAATAATTCCAATTGAAGGCCAAGATTTATTTAGATTTGATCAACAAAGCAACTGAATAATTATCAGAGAATGCATATTCATAAGCAGAAATTGCTATATTGGCACCGATTCCTAGCCTTTCCGAATCCCTGTTATGGCACAATAAGAAATCGCTGAAGATCAAAAATGTGAGATAAACATAGATTAACGAGTATTCAGAACGGATCAGCCAATCATCTGTCACTGAACAAATATTCAATATTCATATTGCAGAGATCTGCGTATATATTCAAATGGCAATTATTTGAATTTATTTTTAATTTGCAATATATCCATATGTATGGTCTCTCTCTCTCTCTCTCTCTCTCTGTCTCTCTCTCATTCCCAATGAGTGTGACTACTTAATTTCCAAGTGCCATAAAAATGTGAATGCCTTTCGGAATTGAGAATTGAAAGCCCAGCGTATTTGGGCGTTGAAAAATAAGTTGGCTTATTTATTGTGCCATGCTTATAAATATTTAAAAAGCCACCAAATGAAATAAACAATTAGTTTATTTATTGACAAACACTCTCACACATTGGATATAGATTTACATGTGATATACATAGAGTTATAGCGGTGCCTAAAGTGCTCATGTTGAAAGGCAATTGTATTTGGAGCCCTTTCTGATTCAGGGTGTCAAGATACTTACGTCTATATCTATAGTGTTGAATATAATGAATCGCATTTTTCTGGCACTACGTGAACTATTTATGAAATTCAAGCAAGCGATTCGCGTTAGCAACAAGCAAGCGACATACAATATTCTCGTTTATAATTCGCAAAGAGTTTAAGCAAAGCATTGCTCAAATGTCTCGCTTACATTTATTTCGGGCGCTGCACAAAGCAAACATATGTTAAATATGGCAATTAATAAATAAAATGCGTCTATTTCAAATCTCCCAAATGCCACCCCCTCCCCCCAGTCCCCCCGAATCTTGAGTGGTCGTTGATTTAAAACATACATTGCGGCCTTTAATTGTGGCGCATTTTTGTCGAATCCGAATCCGAAGAAACACCAGCCACATTTTTCGTTTCCTTTTAATGAAAACAAATTTGATCGAATGGGGGGAGGGGACAAGGAAGTGGACTAGAAGAAAGGGGAGAGGGGTGGGGTTTCGAAAGAATACCCAAGAAATAAATCGAATAACGAAAACTTGAAAGAGGAGCGCACGAGCGAGCGCCCTGCAAATGGGAATTATGGATTGGCGTATGTATTCGTATGCGTATTCGTATTCGTATTCATATTCATACGCATACTCATATTCATTTATGCCATACATATGAATGATGAGTACTTGTAAATGTGTGTTTGGGCCAGAAAATTATGATTTGTGTAAATGTTGCCTGTGATTAAGCACTTTTAAGTGTAATTCGGTGTTGTTGTTGTAGTTGTTAATCATGTTGTTGTTGTTGTTGTTGTTGTGCTTGGTACTAAAAATAGAAACAGGCAGAAGATGTTTGCCTAAACCATAACTAAAATCTTTATAGCTATAGAAATCTGTGAGATCTTCTGCGGCACCGGCGCGACGGCTGTTGATGCTGATGCTGTTGCTGCTGCTGCTGTTGTTGCTGCTGCTGCGATTGCGACTGCGGCGGCTGTTTAAAGTCAATTTTTGAATAATTATGAATCGTTTTTCAGTCTTTTTAGTTTTTATTTCTCTCGTTGTTCTCTAATTATAACAACATCATAATCATAATAATTTCATATGAGTTGTATTTTGGCTGCCTCTTCGTTCGTTCTTAATGTGCCAAATATATTTCTATCTATTGAGCCAAAATTGCGAATATTTGTCCAACACACACACACGCACACACAGTTGCCTGAATATGCAAATAGCGTAGCGTAGATTTATAAAAAAAAGAGCCAAAAATTAATTATTAAAACTGATTTGAAATGCGTTTATAAAGCAAGTGAAATTATGCGATTTCGATATGCAGCTGCAATATCTATGCCAAAAGTAATATATATATATATATCTGTGATATTAAAAGAACTGAAATGTAGTTAAAAGAATAATCTATGTGATTTTAAAGATATTTTTTAACTGTTTTCCAAACAGAAAGAACACAAAACTCAACATATCTGTGTAATATATGCAATTATATTCGAATAATTGCACCTTTTTTAAGTGAACAATCTACCCCATTTTTGCTCAGTGTATTATTGCATAGTTTACACATAGAGCGGAAGTTCTTTAGACGTCACTTGCACTTTATTTGAATGATTGAAAGAAGCAAAAAAAAAAAAAAAAACAGCATATAAAATAAATAAATAAATCTCGCCTGCACGAAAACTCAAATCACAGCGCCCTATATGGTTTTGCGCTTAATCAAAATCGCCGGAAATTATAAGATGCCAATAATAAAAATTAATATGCAGTGATTAAAACGATTTATATGTATGCCAGCGCGTTGAATGCGTGCGACTGCGCCATAAAATTGTTTATAATATAGCACTAAAAACACACACACACACAGACACATACTAATGTCAATATAATATCATATACTTTGGCTTGTTCAGTTAACACTTTGGTTTAATGACTAAGACTAAGGAGCGCCCCTCGTTTGAACGAAAAAATACATTTTTTGTCAATAAAATAGAAATTAGCGACGCTGAATCACAATTCTAGTCAGATAGGAATACGACAACGAGTGTTAAATATATATGTATGTGTGTGTGTGTGTGTGTACAACATAGGTGCTTGTGTCCATATTTAAATAGTGAGTTATTTACCATTTTGTCAATTGTACTCCGTTGTATCCACTATAATCCCAGCAAGAATTCTAGTTAAATGTTTATTTGGTTTATTATAGATTTCTTCTATATATTTCTTCACTTTGAGCACATATTCAAATGTTTGCACGTTGCAGCTGCAATTTTTATTTGATTTCTTATTGTTGTTGTTGTTGTTATTGTTGGTCTTGTTGTTTTTATTATTATATTTTTTTCTGTTGCTGCGGTTGTTTTTATCACTATTTCAAACTGTCTGTCCGTTGCGCGCGTGCCGAATAATAAGCAAATGTTGTTGAGTGCTAATTACAATTGCCGATTTATATCGTCAGCGTTATGGATAATATATATATGTATATAAAGTTGTATTGACTGAATATTATCAATTATTACAGTATGCAACACAATAAATCCGAAGCCGGGAATGCCGCTGCGCGCGCTCGTGTTCGCACTGCTGCACGTTTAGTCAATGACTAAAGGGCGGGCAATTCAAAATTTTTTAAAATTCATCAACGCTGCCAGCAGCGACATCGACAGCGACGGCAACGCCGACGCTAGCGTCGCGTCAACGCAAGCGTCGACAGCAGCAAACACACAACAAAAACCAAAAACTAATAAAATCAATTACAAACGCACACAAACACATTCGTACACAAGAGCAGCCGAAGACGTAGTCCGACAATGACGACGAAACGAAGCCAAAGAGCACGAACAAAAGCCGACAACGCGACGTGCTATACCCGAAGTTCTTGTTCTCTGGAATAACAACAACAAAGCAGCGGCAGCAGCGGCATCGGCAGCAAAGGAAACGTGGAACTAGTGCTGAGAGCGTGTCTCGTGCTCTTTCTTGGTTTATGTGTTTATGCAGTTGTTACTGCAGCATAATTTGGTTAGCAACAACAAGATCTATCGAAAGATATCGTTTGTATGTTAGACGCTCATCTCTGAAGGGAATACGCGTTGCGTGAAGAGAACGTGTGCTCTTTGCTGCTGTTCTCTCTCTCTCTCTCTCTTGGCCATTTGAATGTGGGCCAAAAGTAATGACAATAGCGGCAATTGTTTAGCTTGAATTTTAACGTACTTTTACAGTGCTGTCGCTTGGACCAGTGCCAATAATTTTGTAGCTCACGCGCTCGCTTGCTCTCTCTCTCTCTCGCTCTCTCTCTATTGGCACGCACACACTCAGTTGTTCGTGCATTGCGCTCTCGCTGGCGTTGAGTTACGGCGCTTGATGGTGTGTGTGTTCGTGTGTGAGTGGGAGTCGCTTGCCAAATGAGCCAAGCAAAACAAAAAGGCAAAAATATACGTATGTACGTTTGTAGCAGGAACAAGAACAAGCATTGCACCAACAGCTACGCCGCCGCCCCCCCTTTGCTAAGCCCCGCACACCCGCAAGCATCCGCAGCATTCAGAAGAGAAATATGCAAACAATTTTTGCATTTATGGCCAAGGCAATGACGTTTGCTCTGCTGCTCTCGCAACGCAAAGAATTTTGTTCTGATCTCGTTTTACATTATTTACTTGTGGGAATAGATTTTTTAAATCACAGCTGCCCGAGCAACGCATACAATTAAATATGTGTGTGTATGTATGCATGCATATGCACATATAGCATAAGTTAGAGCGTACTAGAGTGCGGGCTTTGGCGGCACTCGTTGACACCCTTAAATAGCGTCGTGTGCACTTTGTTTCATCATTCAGTATCCTAAAATATAATCGCCGCTACAAAGTGTCCTTTTTTACACACACACATACACACACAGACATTTCAATCGCGTTGCGTTGAGTTACCCTTATGGAGTAAGCCAAGCGAACCATTATTGCTACAGCTATCCATAATTACACAAAAGTCTAACATATATCGCATATAAGCCGCAGCGCAGCGCATAAATCGCAATTAATCAAGTGCAAGCCAATGCCGTTAACTCCCCGAACATCCCGTGTAAACTCAGTATATTCGAAACGCAGGGCAATCGCAGCAGCAGCAGCGGCAGCAGCAACTCACCCCCAGTCAACCCAATCCCAATCCCAATCGCAATCCCAATCCAGGAACAAGAACAAGAAAAAGTTCAACTGCTGCTTTGAGCTGAACAACAATTACAAGGCATGCCGGCTCGCTCATTCATTTGGCATTCGGACTCGCTCGCTCTCTCGCACTCGCACAACGAAAGCTACTAAAAATGTAATCATTATGCTTTATCGTAATAATCAGCAGCCGCAGCCCAGGCAAGTTTTGTCCAACAGCCAGCAGACTGCGCACACTTGTGCAGACACACACACACACACACACATATATTTAGAGAGAGAAATATAAGTACTACATTCTAACATAACAAACAGGCAAACAAACAAAACTAAATTACAACAATTCCAAAAATTTATAATTGTGCTGCGCACACAGTTAGAAATCTCAAACTACCACCAGCAGCAGTCGCAGCCACCCTTTCCACAATATTTAGTCCCCCCCACCCCTCCCCACACTCCTACCCCTTCCAGCTCATTCTCAAGCTCTTATTCGGCCCTCAATCATCATCCTCATCATCATCATCATCCTCCTTTTGGCTTGCCTTCTTGCCTTACAATTCGCCATACTGCTGCCGTCGTCGTCGACAGAGACGTCGCTGCTGACGTCGTCGCAACAAGCACACACAAAAAAAAAAAGGCAGTTAAGTTAAAATGTACTTAGAGTTTAAGCGTAACCCCGAAATCCCGACCGAACCCAAACGAGATTGTGTGTTTTAAGCGTTTTAGTTGCCCGCTTGCACACCCCTCTCCAAGCGTCGACGACGACGACGACTACGACGACTACGACGACAGCGACGACGACGACGTCGACGGTTGCGTCAACGTCAGCGTCGCTGCCACAGCCGCTGCTTAACTTTGGCAGCGGCAATAGCAACAACAAGCCAGTCAGTCAGCCATCTTGTGCGGCGTTATTAAATTTTATACAAATACTAAAAATGAAATCAAAATTTTCTTATTACAATGACTATTTTCCCTTGAACAGCTGTGCGCCCGAGCAGGGACCGACAATGAGTACGGGTCCGTTTCTGAGTTTGTCTTGGTGGATTGCTGGTTTTTTGTTGGTGGCGAGGGCGGAGGAGGCCAGGGGGAAGTTCTTGAGTGGTATTCGCTTTTGCTTTGCCACCCCCACCCCCACTACCCTGCCCTGCCATGGTCTGTAAGTATGTTTGTCGAGTCGGATGAATTGTACTTATGCCATACTTATCGACTGCATTGTAAGGGATCCGAAGTTTTTTGGGTGTTGGCCCTAGAAATTGTTGGCTCTTGGTTTCCATTGCCTTGAAGCGGGGGTGGGAGGGGGGCAGCTGAAAGTCCTGCAAATATTTTGTGCACTCGCAAAAGGTATTCACAATTTCAATGCAGCCATAGAAAATTGCCATAAATTCAATTATAAATTTTATAATTGTTGTACGCTTCTTGGCAGACTGGACACGTATTCCGAGTTCCTGCCACTTCCTGTTTTGCTGTTGCAGCAACCAAAACAACTGAACAACTAAATAAATGAATTTCCATTAAAATAGATTCTACCTGTTTTAGATAAGCAACTCGCGCACAATCTACGCGATCCCGAAACTACCTGAAAGACACATACTTAAAATTTAAATTAAACATCATTCGGGAAAGACAGAAAACGGAGTGCCTAAACAAATTCCGATAAGCACACCGTGCAGATAGGAGGACCCCAGGACAAGCGGTGATGAATAATACCAATCACGTACTCAAGTGCCCAGTCCGAGTTCGGAGAGGCCACCGCGTAGCCTAATCAAAAGAACATTGTAAACTAAGCCCAGACAAGACAAGAGATACGCAGCCAACGAATTCGAAAGGATCAACGGACAAATCAGAATTCGTCAAAAAAGAGCGAACGAAAATATGAAGACTGCGAGACGTAGGATATACCCTTTAAATAAAAAGGGTGTACGTAGAAGTATTAAAAGAATTCTTATAGAATACATTATTTAAAGTATTTTGACAAAAGTTTAGAATGATTTAATTATTAATTCATTTTGATTTTAAATCATTTTTAGCTTATTGTCTGTTCTTAACTATATTCAGTCACGAATTTTTGAATACAAAGAAGTATTCAAGATATTTATTGCATGAGTTGAATTTTGATTTCGTAACCTGTCAAAAATATGTTTTTAAGATATTATTAAGAATGCAATTTTCTCCTATATAAACTGGTGACAAATTTAATTTAATTTCACAAATTTTTTTATTATATGCAATATTATTATTTGATTTATTTAATTTTAAAAATGTTTCTCGATACTTTTCAAATCATTCTTCATATATCTTTGATCTTTTAAAATGAACTTGCTTCATTTTGATATACACTTCCATAGATCACATACCTTTCATTGTTCTTCAAACGTTTTTACAGGGTATTAAATAGCTTAGTGCTGTGTCCGGTCATATGGAAAATGCGTAATCTCACACCAACGCTGCAGACAAGCACAACAAATTAAGTGCCAATGCAATGCATACACACACACACGAACACACACACACACGTAGGCACACACCTAGGTATACAAATATCAATCTATAGGTACGTCTATCTTTGAAATGAAAACATGTTTCATGCGCATGCGCAAAGGCTGACAACGAAACGAAACTCGAAGACTGCCGGACAATTAGTTCAGACAGGCTTCCATCTCGCGCTGGTCTTGTGTTAAAAGGTCACCATTGCGGCTAAGAGTATGCCCAGCCAGGCCAGGCCAGGCCATGTCAGAGCCCGGTCCCGGTTTCGGTCTCGGTCTCGGTCTCGGTCCCGGCCCTGTTCTTTGATAGCGTTGATCTATTGTGTGTGCATTGCTTTTTACATTTTATACGCATGCGTCTTTTGCTTTCTTAAACATCTTTTCTTCATCTTTTTAGTGCCCAACGACTAGGTTCGTCAAAATGATTGATTTGTAGGTGATGAATTACAACAACAACAATACCAAGTCTAAAGGCTGGCTTAGTTAAGAGCATACATATCTTTTGCCGTTGCACTCTGCATCTGTGTGTGAGAAAGGTACGATATATGTACATATATATATATACATATATATAGTGAGGATTAAATACGAAATTCCATTTAAAAATCTCTTATTGTTCACTTATTGCTCTTTTTTAGGGGTGCAGCTTATGGCGTTTGTATAGAATTCTTTTTTTTTACAGATAAACTGATATCGAAGCTGGAAAATTAATTATCATAGTGGAGAATGGTAGACGACGTGCAACATGGAAAGTCACATGTGAGTTTCTGAAGGGTGGATTTATTACCACTTAGTTGGCAGTGTACAGAACGCACCAAAAAAAACAAACACGCCAGTGACAAACCATGTGAAAACTGTGTGAAAAAAACAGTCAACGAAAATAGCAAACATATATCAGATCTTAACAAACAACAACAATATGATTGAATAAAACATTAGAAAAACAAAACTTTATATCGAAAATGTTTAATTTGCTAATTTTGTTCTGTTTTAATATGAGAAAAAGAATTATTTATAAATTGCTGACATCATTTCTGTATACAATTAAAATGATCTGCGTAAAGCGAAAACAGTTTCCAAAGAATTTAGTTTAGTTTAGAAAAAAAAAGATAAAAATTTGTCACAGCCAGAGCGGTTTTAAAAGTTTTTAATAAAAATAAATTAGCGAGCGTAAGTATATTATTATTAATATTATTATTATTATTATGTTCAACAGACACCGCAACAACAAGAACAATTTCGTGTATTATCGTTGCCCCAACAAAGTGATTGACTTCTGATTGACTTGCTGAAATGTGCGGAACAGGTTGCGATCTTGTCCAGACGATTGGCTCAACCCCGATAAACACACGCGTCCTGTGACCGGGTTTTGGGTTACGAATACACTAATTGCCTTACCAGTCGAGTATCGAACAGTTGCACTCAAAATGGTGACCATTTGTTAATTTATTTAATGCCTGATTTTAAATCGAATGATAAGGAATAAATATATGTAAATATAACTAAGTTAGCTTGGCTCAGGCTTAGTTTAGATGTATGCAAATAATTATATTTAAAACAGTTGGATTTGGATCTTTATTTCACTCTTGGATTTGTCGAAACAATATTTCTCTTCGAATCATAAATTCGTAAAATTTGTTTAATTTAATATAGGCAATAAACTAAAGTTTCCAACAATTCAAAAATTTGGATAGCTTACGCGAATGAATCGTGCCCAAATTAAAGGATCTACCCTGAACGAATTTTGACAAAATTTATAATATTAGTGAGGCATTAAAATTATTTGATTAAAGAACTTTATCTGTGCAGATTTCTATTTCTGCTCGCAACCAATATGGACTCAATATAAATTCATAGGATATCTGCTATGAATAGAAGCAGCAGCAGCAACTCTGAAGCATTTGTGAGCACATTAGTGCAGCAGCAGCAGCAGCAGCAATGGTTCGTCCTTTGGCTCTAAATATAGATGGCATTTGGACTAGCGGCTGCCTGAAGTATGGCTGGGGGCAGTGCTGTGGGGCTGCCCCAAATTGAAATCAAGTCACGTATTTGATTAAACATGGCGACTGCCATGTTAGACGCTGAAATTCAAGTTGCTGCTGCAGAGCTGCTGCACAGTTGCTGCAGAGCTAACGAGACGAGAGCTGCTGTCGCCGTCGCCGTTGCCGTTGCTGCCTGTGCTCACCTTCATATCCGCTTCGGCTGCGGCCATCAATGGCCTAATTGCACTTATTATAGTCACAGCCCGGCCGCCCGTTTAAAGCTAAGAAGTCATTATGAAATTTCTCATCACACTTTCAACATTTTCATTCAGTTGGCAGCCCGGCAGCGCGGCACTTCATAAATCATTGCGGGCCGCACGAAATTGAATTTGAGAATTAATTGAAATTTTCATGGCAACTCATTTTCGAATAGCTTAAAATACAACGAAAAGAAAAAGTATTTGTAACAACTCTGGGAACTCTGGAGCTTGCCAATGGGACAAGCGGGCGCAAGACTTAGACGCCATTTTTAATGATGGTGCGGCAAAAGACTTACATATATATATATATATATATGTGTATATATGTATGTATATTTTCTGCGTAGGCTTGCAGCATTCTGCAGAAATGCCTTTTTTGCATGCCTCACAAACACACACACACACACATACACACATACACGAGGCGCAACACCCGCTGCATAGTTTGTGTTACCGCAAAAACCAAAAGACTTTGCCAAGTTTTGCTTGGCTGTCGAGTGGTTGTTGGCCAAGTTCCTTAGCTGCTTGCAATGAATGTACGTTCGGTTTTTTTTCCCCACCTTTTACTGCTGCTTCAACTGCGTCTCTTTGTATTGCTGTTTTTTTTTTTAAATTTTTCTTTCTTTTTTTTTCTTTTTTTTTTTGCTGCTGCCAAGTCGAGTAGTACAAATAAGTTGTATGCGGTTTGGCCAGCTCTCGCTCCTCTGATGCGTTGTGAGCATTTTGGGCTTTTGGCTTGGGTGGTTCGCCTCTCTCTAGCACGCAAAACAACAACAGCAACAACAGCTGCCACAACAACAACAACAACGACGAAGACGACGACAACGTCATGCCATATAAGCCACAAGCGTCGGCCATAATGCGTCGCTTTTGCTGCTGTTGTATATGCCATGAATATATATATAAACATATATATATGAACATGTGCACAGGTGTGTGTGTGTGTGTGTGTGCCTGCATGTCTGCCTTTCTGCACGCGTACCGCACGTACACGCAACATGCAGCAGCAACATGGCGTCGCCTATAGCAGCACCCCACACACACACACACACACACACACACACTGCCTGCTATAAGTACACAGGCATTTGTATTTGTAGCTATAGGTGTAGCTATAAGTATACGGATATGAAGTGCAGCAAAAAAACAACGAAGAAAAGAAAAGAAAAGAAACAAGTTACTAGTGATCGACTAGCTTTATACCTCTTTAAACTAAACAAAATAAATTTGATAATTGATATTATTTGCAATTTTAAAGAAATGGGAGGAGCTATCAAGAAACAAAATGGCGAAAAATTATTTTTAGCAAAAACAAATATAAACATTAAGAAATCGGGTATGTTTTCTTCTGCCTGCACAACTTCACATTAACCGATCATGCCCTTCTCAACGACAGCAGGGTATAAAAGGCGAGGAGAAGCGCAGCGCTTTCATTGGAATGCCGCTGTAAATTTGTATTTATTGTTCTTCTTTGCCCGGTTTTCTGTTTTTTTATGCGTTGCGGTTTAACGTTTTGTAAGCATTTGAGGTTGTTTTAAATGCACCGCTGTTAGCATAGTTAATGCAAATGGCAGCACTCAAAAAGTCAAGCACAAATTGCGTATACGTAGCGTAAGCCAATCTTAATAATGCACGACAGTGGCAAATTGCCTGTTTAGCCAACATAGAAATCTTTTTTTACTATTATTTTTGAAGGCATTCAATTGGAAAAGATGAAAAGCAGTTTTACAGGTGAGAAATTTAAAACTTCTAAAGAATAATTTGATTAAAGTATATATTAAACTATATATTAATTGTAAATCGTTAATAGATTATATTTTTAATAAGACATATTATTTTTTCATTAGTTAGATTGATATATAATTTACCCCACCTATGCTTTAGTTACTTGTTATTAAAATGATTCGATTCTGGTTGCAGCAGTTCGCAAAGCATTTCAAGTTGACACCAAACACCAGACGACATCGTTCGGCTGCGGCTCTTTCCATTGATTGGGCGCACTGAAAGTTTGCGATGTTGTTGTTGCAGCAAAATGTAGCGTATTGATGGCGCTGCGCCACTCAGCTGGAATGTCATGTTAGATGGCAACAAACACGCCGCTCGATGGCAAAAGCTGGTCAACTAATTGCATATTTGCATAGGCAGAGAGCGAGCGAGCGTTGTAAGTAGAACACGGGGCAAGCAAAAACAACAGCAACAACAACAGCAGCAGCAGAAAAACTAAGGTAAAACAACACCGGCAACCAACATGAACAAGAGCAAAAGAGCAACCAAGAAGCTGCAGCATCAACAGCTTTGGAATTGGTTGTGTGATTGGGATTGGGGTGTGGCTGACATGGAGGCCATGTCGAATACGTTGGCCAAACCAATTTGCATGTGACTGCAGCAACAGCAACAACAACAACAACAGGAGAAAAGCTGCTGCAGCAGCGAATGCAACACACGAACAACAGCAACAATAAACGCACATCAAACACTAACAAAAACAACAAAATAAAACAATAGCAATACGAATCGAATTCAATCGAATTTATACAGCCAGCCAGGCACACACACACACAAACCCACACATATACACACATATATCCATCAATCCAGCCATCTATCAATGCATCAAGCAAAGCATTCACCAATCCATTCATTTCCATAGAAATGTGCGAAGATTATATGTTTCGTCAAACGCGAAATTGCGCACGAATATGCCAAGCGACGAAAAGTCCCCCACAATCCACAATCCGCACTCCCCACACCGCCATTTACAGAGTCCCCACTTCCCTGACTGACTGCTGTTGAAGTTTGCACTGTTTTTTTCTGGTTAGTTTTTTTTTTTTATTATTTTCTTACTTTGTTTTTTTTTGGCTTGGCACAGTTGAAGCGGTTTTGAGGCTGCATGCATATGTTTACATACAAATGCAAACACACACACATATATAAATATAAATATATATACACACACACTGTACATGACTGAGTGTCGTTTAGTTGTCGCTGCGGCCAACTAAAACGGGGCGTATGAGTATTGCGCTACCTTTGCCGCACTTCTCTGCTGCATTTTTTTGTTCGTTTTGGTGTGGCCTACCTATAAAAGGGTTTTGCATCTGCAGTGCTACGATTGGGCGTTTTTTTTTCCTCGTTTTTGTTTTATGTTTTCTTCATTGCTTTTGCCCTCGCAAAGTCTCAC
>SCDT01000364.1:0-41558 GCA_004143765.1 Drosophila melanica
AGTGTATCGCAACATTTGCATGTTGACTTGGCTCCAACTGCAACGAAAGTCACGGCCCGAATGCATTCGTTGTTTTGCTTTTCGTTTTTATTTATTTATTTATTAGTTTTAGTTGGTTTATAACATATACGTTTGTATATATACGCTTTTACATATAGTGCTAGTTGAATTTGAAAGTCTTTTGAAAGGCCACTTAGCACTGCATTGGCAACGGGAAATGTGAATGCGCTTTGGTCAGCTGCTCGGTTGGTTGGTTGGTTGGTTGGTTCGTTCGTTTGGCACAGTTCGTGTCGTTTTCTTTATTATATGTTGGATGTTCAATGTTTTATGTTTTATGCATGTTTATTAATTTATGTGTGTTCATTGCTAAAGACATCATTAAAGTGAAAGTCAATTTGTTTTTGTCTTTCCGTCTCCTTCTTTGTTTTTCCCACAGACTTTGCGTTTTTCAAAGCGGTCGCAGAAAAAAATACAAAAAAAAAAAAAATTAATTTATAGCTAATCATTTGTCTTCTTGCTTATATAATTTTTTCCCTTTATTTTTCATTCGTATTTTCTTTGTTGCGTACATTTTTGAAGTGTAAGAGACTTTTATTAATGACTGTACCGTTACTATGTAATGAGTTTGGGGTTAAATTAATATTTTGCTTGTGCACATTGCTGCCATTTGTCAAGTCAAGATTTGATTTTGTTATTTATCCGAAGCAAATTGCTCAATCATAAAACATTTTTTTATAGAATTATAAAGAAACAGATTACAGAAATATTTATGATTGAATGTTATGTATTAATAAAATTAATAATAACAATAAATATATAAAAAAATTTAGTTAATTAATATCAATATTTTTGCATAAACATTAGTTATTATCAATTTAAGCAACTCAGCTTAGTTTAACAAAAAATTTTAAACTTTTGTTCGATTCAAAGCATTTTATATTTTATATATTAAAACTCTAATCGTTTTATTTATCAGAGAATTTATTATGCCCAAACTAAGCTGCTCTTCATTAATGAACAAAAAAATCCACTAAATAAACAAATAGAAAAAAATCGTTGCCATAAAAAAATGAAAAGGCTTTTGGGCTAAAACCAAAGTTTAATTACGCTAACAAAAAAACTATTTGGTGTTTTGTGCCTGTTTGCACATCGATGATGCTGCTAAATACCAAAAAGGATACTAAGGACACAAAGGGTGTCAAAGCCCAACAGACCGCGACCACGCCCACTCCGATGGGGCAGCTGTGGCATAGTGTTTCCAGTTAACTTGGCTAAAACAAAAGCAGTTAGGTTTTGAGTGTATTTCATTAAACCAAACGCAGTAGTAGGGGGCGAGTGTGAATGCCAAGAGGGGGGCTGTGAAAATGCGGGGCTGTAAGGGGGGGGGGGGGGGGGGGNGGGGGGGGGGCGAAGAGATGTTAAAATGTTTAGCAAATACAAAAAAGGCAACTGGCGACAGTTGAGAGTTGAGGCCGTTGAATGGAATCCAATAAACTGCAGTTGACTAGCCGACTGTGTGTGTGTGTTATTGTGTGTGTGTGTGTTTGAGTGTGTGTGCTGACGACAGCCATTGGGAAAGTGGCTTCGAGCTGGCATCGCTAAGTGGTCAGGCGGGATTAGAACCGAGACCGAAGACCGAGACCCAGGCCCAGACCGAACCGAGACCAAATAGCTAAAAGAGCAGGCGGACAGGCCGCAGTTAACTTGGTCAAGTGTAGCGCCGGAATGTGAAAGCTATAACGATGGCCAAAGCATATAGTCATAGCCATCGCTGTGCACAGTCATGACCAGCACCAGAATGCGTGCCACGCAGCTCGCTTCGCTCTCCTCTTCGCCCTCTTTTAGATTCTCGCACGTTTCTGGGCCGCGCTTTATACGGTCAAGTGGAGTGAGGCGTGGCTGTTTTTTTTTTTTTTTCTAATTTTATTTGCAGACACCTGAACTTAGAGTCAACTGCAACAGCTACTGCTGCTGCCTGCCTGCTGCCTGCTGTGCTTTCGTTATTGTTCAGCGAGACTTGGCCCCATTTTAATTGCAAACTGTTTGGACTGCACTTTGTATGCAGGCCGTCGGACTCCAATTGGACTCGATTGCAGGTGCGTAACTATTTTTATGCCACTTTCGTAATTCGTTTAGCGCCGCTAGGTGGCGCTGTTACGGCCCTGTTGACCCAATTGCCAACAGACGAACGCCCTTCAGGCCAACACATAAAGTGGCCCCAGCTTTTTACACTCCACCTTTTAAAATTGTTTTTTCTCTAGTTTTTCTCTCTCTCTTTTTTTTTATATTTTAATTGCAAGTGTGAAAATTTGTCTAGTGGTTGCTTTTGTTGTTGTTCTGATTCTGCCTCTACTTTTGCTATTCTTTTCGTATTCTTTTCTATTCTTACTGTAACCTGCGGCTTTTTTTTTAGTCTGCATTTTTTATTTCCGTTTCCGCCGCGAATACTGAAACTGCGCAAATGTTTGGTTTCTGCGTGGATTATCAACACAAAATGAAAAATTGATGTGCCGTATCTATGAAGGGATTGCTTGCTATTTATTTAAGAGAGTTACCTGTACCAAAATGAAATCTAAGCGCGATTTGTGTTTGTGTAACGTACCTGTGAAGAGAAAAAAGGGGGAAAAAGTTAGTTTGTTGTGTAAAAAATACTACAAATTAGCGATAAGGCTTGAAAAAATATTGGTAATATTGTTTAGGTAACATTAATATCGAAAGACATATTTTTATCGAAAATCTTTCGTTCTCTTCATCATATAAATCTTTTGCATAACACGTACACATCGATTTTAAATTTGATATTCCCCTGCACAATAATTTTAGACTTGCACTTTGCACTTCCCGTCGCTATCCATTGTCTTCATATTTTTGTTCTTTTAAAATTCACTTCTTGTTCATCAATCACCTTTATCATTTTTTTTTTATTGTCAGTCGAATTCATTTTGTCAGCGTCATTTTGTCTATTATCTATATATTTGCACCCCATCCACATAGTATTCAAGTTTTTTCTTCTTGTTGTCTTCATGTCTTCTTCATTTCATTGTTCCATCTATGCAAATGCAAATCACCCCTCCCAAATACAGACATAACCTCAAAAAAAGAAAATATGAAAAAGACAACCTGCGTTTTTGTTTCTGCTTATTTTTTCCTTATGCCAACAACTTCACATGTCAAAGCAACTTATTTTTCACTGCAAACTTTGCGAAGGCAACGCAAAATAAAATAAATAAACACTGGGGAGCATTTATTTACTTAGTATAGTCTAACGCACATATGCCCCATTAGATAACTAACACACACACCCATCGACACACACACACACACACATACACACATTGTAGACACATAATAAACCCGCTTTGTTGTTGTTTAAGTTTTCCGCGCGCTTTTTTCTGCGTCGCGCAGAAAAATAAAAAACGGAAAGAGCGGAAAAAAAATGCCACAGGTGGTTAATATGGTAACTTTTACACTTAACGTCACAAGCAGTGGTTTTTCCTCTATCTAGCTGTCTCCCTCTCGCGCTCCCACCCCTTGCTGTCTGTCTTTATGTATACATTATGACATAATTTACATACATTTTGCATGTTCTATGCGGGGACTGGATATATCCCAGGTACATTGAACCTGCAATCATTGCAGAAAAAACCAAAAATAGAAAAAGTAAAAAAAAAGCCGCAAGCAAAAAAGAAAACGCGCCCAGTTGATAAGGTTGAGTATATACATATTTATATATATATATAAATGTAGCGGGGTGGTAGTGGGTTTTTTCGCAAATAAAGTTCAGACAGCAGGCGTGACAACAACAACAACAACAACAACTGTTGCTAGTTTCCGGCTTCCTGTAGCGCTGACAAATTTTTAGCTCGCCCGTATTTTGTTCAACCTTTTATCGGGTTGGAATTCAGGCTTCAGTTTCTGGTTCTGGTTCTGGTCCGTCTGTCGCCATATTTTGTCATGCATTCGATTTACATTCATTTTTTCTGGCTTTTATTTGTGATATTTGTTTTCGTCTCTCTCTCTTTTTCTTTACTTCAAATGCAATGTTATGAAGTTTAATAATGCACCGTGACAATTGTTTGCTGTTTGGTTTATTGTGTATGTTTTTAAGGAAATGCTGATGCAAAATGGTAAAAAAACAGTGTAAAAAAAGTAGAAAAATTGTAATAACGGCACTGCAGGGCTTTGCGTGCTTCGGAATATTGATGGATTGGACAAACTGTGGAAAAGCTGTTAGCTATTTAATTGATGCTATGTGTAAAATCTGTGGAAAAAATCGCAGCATTTTTTAGATGAAAATAAATAGCGTTTGATTGAGAGATTAAAACACAGATTAACACAGTGGGTTAATACAGTAACAGAAAAATTAACAGTAACCATTACTGGAGCGTTCCCAGTAACTAAATGTTACCAAACTATCGAATTATAAAAAATTATTCGGTTTTTTTTTAACTGAACAATATCGCCTTAAATTGAATGAAAGTTACAGCAACAGTATCAATAGCAGTCTAATTAACAGAAAAGTAATTAACAGCAATGTTAACAGTAACATTTACATACAATTAAGCTGAGAGTACCATCAAACAGTTATTAAATTATTGAAACAACTGTCACTCAACGCGGATTCAAGCCAAAAACTAATCATTTATTCGCTTTGTGTCGCTCAATTCGATGCTGCAGCCAGGAATTTCTCTGGAGCACACAAATTATTTAGGCGATTTCGATTTCCGTTTCTTTCACTCTCCTTTTAGTTTGGCCGTGGCCCAATGCACAGCTCAATTCTGGCTGCACACATCCTGCTGTGCCGCATTGGGCTTCTAAGTACTTTAAATAATGAAGCTATTTTCGCGCTCAATTCCCATACGCAGCCAATCACTTCAGAGCTCAGGCTTCCAACACTTAGTCCAGAGAGACAGACAGACCGAATGGGGGAGTTACCAACAACAAAGGGCTAAAGCAACGAGTTGGCCAACAATGCCAAGTTAGCTGCCCTTCCTAACCCGCCCAACTTCTGGTCTACAAACTTTAGTGGAAATCAATAAAAAAAAAAATGAAAAGAAGCAGAAGTAACTCCTTTGGCAGTTACAAGCGCGGGCGTTTTATCTGCATCTCTGGCATCTGCAGCATCTTGAGTCGCATCTCGCGCTGCTATCTTCATAATCGCCATCATCATCCGTTTGGCATGACCATAACGTGTCCTGAACACGTACCGTCCATGGGAGGGGAATGGGTAGTTAAGGGGTGGGGGAGGGGGCTGCCTTGCAGTCAGCAAACGCGTTATCAACATGCTCTGCATTCTAAAGATCTCTAAGCCGAATCGTACCACGGCTCAGCACAGCGCGGAGCTACTTAAGACGCGCCGCAGGCATAACGTTTTAGCGCTGGGGTGCGGCAGGTGGCAGGAGCAGCGGGGGGGGCGGCGCAAAAGGGTTGCGGCCGTGCAGACAATAGACAAGGCAATCGTGGACCGCGCTGCATTGTGTCAGCATTCAAGCGGCAACCACGGCGACGGCGACGGCGACAACCTGCTCAGGCGCGCAACCAAATATGCTTGACGTACAATATAATACCTGTCTTTTGTGCACTGTCCCCTTCCGCCCTTCCGCCCTTCCGCCCAACGACAATGCCAGCCACTTGCTTTTGGCACGACAAAGTTTTCAATAAACTCCCCGAAGCGTGTGCATTAAGTGCAGCGAAGGAAGCCAACTCAATGTATTGCGAGTTGGCGCGTGTGTGTGTGTGTGTGTGTGTGTGTGTGTTTAGGTACAGTGGGTTGAAAAAATGTTATAGGAAATACTGTGCGCTTGTATGAAACAGATGATTAAAAGGCATATCGATAGTAAATTAACATTGAATCGATAACATATAAAAAATATTATATAATATCAAAAATATCTCTGGCAGATCGATACAGTATCGTCAACATATATGTCAATGCCAATTTATCGATATCATGTCGATGCATATCTATGAGTTTTGTTGATCATAAGCTGATTATAATAAATTTATCGATAAATAATATTATTATTAAAAAAGTTATATATCTAATAAAATATGCATTTGTGTAACAAAGTGTCTGAATCATATGTGATCAAAACCATAGAATTTGTATGGAAAATTCTTCATTCAACGTTAATGTTAAATATTATTTTGCTCATGTATTGAAAATGTTGTAGACATTGAATTTTTCTTTACAAATCGTTCATCGATTGCCGCTGTTGGCTTGCTTATCGAAAATGCACTGAAATGCATTCTTATAAAATTGAATTTCAGACACGCGCAATTGAATTTATTTATTTGATTTTATGAATTCTAAAGCCAGGCGACAACCATTGTACGTGATTGTAGCTCATCATTGACCTCATTGTGGCCGCCTCAACGTAGGGTTTGTTTCTGCTTCTTTCTCCCCATATTAGTTTTTTTTTTTCGCTGGCTTGTTCCAGGACTGGCTCCCTGTGCCGCACAGCAATTTGCATGGCTTGAGATTCAAATTTGAAATGGAAAAGTAAATCGTGTAATGTGCCTGCAAGAAATTGCCTAATGCGCCGACGCTCGGTAGCATTCTAGGGATTCGGATTGGAATTTGGATTGGGATTGGGTTTTCGAATTGGGCTCACAACTCGTGCTGGCGCTTGGTTATGGTCATATGAAATGGGAAATGGGAAATGGCAATGGCAACCGCAAAAGTGCGCCGCGGGATAACCTAACGAAAAGCGATGACTACGAGGCATATGAGACCCGGCTGCCGATAGAGGGGCGAGGGCAACGGCAAAGGCAGGAGATTGTTAGCAACGAGCTGTACGTGAGCGTGGCCATTATGATGGCGATGGCGATGGCGATGACTGTGCCACCTGTTATTGTCGTTGTTGCTGTTGCTATTGTTGCTGTTGCTGCTGATATCGTTGCATGTGCATAGCAGCAGGTGGCGTTGCCATGCCTGGACGCCGTCTTTGACATGATTGCATTGAGGGTTCACAGCTCTGAGGTTGAGTTCGTGCTGCGTGTTGATGCAAAAGTTAGATAAATAAACTTCAAGTGCCGGCCATAACACAAAAAAAAAATATAATATTTTTAACGCACTGCCGCAGCGTGGGAGCTTTTAATCTTACCCGTGTACTTCCCCTTTTTGTTGCTTTTACTACTGCGCTGTTGTGCAAATTTTTTTTTTTTTTTGTTGCTTGATTAAATGCACATTTTTGTGCACAGTTTTTAACACGTTGCTGGACACGGCCGTTGAGAAGTTGAGGGAGGGATTGGCAGTAGGGAAGGGCGGCCAGTTGCATTTCTACTTTTTTGCCAAACGCGCACGAACAAAGGCCAACAACAATGAACAACAACAATAATAACAACAACAACAACAAGCGACATCGCCACGGCCATGGCCATAAAAATCGAGTCCATTCCAAGCGTGTCCTGCCCGCCGCCATTGTCCTTACACGAACGGCTACCATTCAGTGTGGCTCCAATGAAATGGCGCATTGAGGCGTATCTCCCTTTCCGCTCTTCGCCCTCCCCCTGCCCTGTGGCAGCACTTGAAAAGCTGACCAGCTGACGTTTGTCAATTCGTAAGCCATAATTTAAGCTTTAAGCCAAATGTCCAGCGACAAAAAGTAATCAGAAGGCCGTCCAAGTCGCCACCCACTGAAAAAAAAAGAACCGAAACAAAAACAAAGAACAACAGAACAACAAATGCAACAAAAACTCAATCGCATTGCATAAAATTACAACCTGGCCCAAATATCAGGCGGACATTTCGGACTTCAAACTGGGCGAAAATCCACTGGCAGTTGTGCCAATTGTTGTTGTTTTCAGTTCTTTTTATTCACATTGCGCATACGTCACGTTGGCCCAGCTTTGGCTTGGTTCGTTTTTGTTGTTTTTGGCTGTCTTTTGTTTTTGTTTTTGCCTACCTTTTTTTTTTTGGCCGTATTGTTTCGTGCTCAGCGACAGCCTCAAGCAAAAATTATACGCATGAGCGCGCCGGAAATGGCAAACTTTACAGCAACAACAACAACAATAACAACAGCAGCAGCAGCGGTTGCAAAAACGGAAGCAACTGCAAAGGCAGCCAAATTGAAAGCCACACCAAAAAGTGTTGCCAGGCCGTTTCACAGAGAGGCGAAAGCACAACAAAAAATACTTTAAAAATAAATAAAAACAAAAAAAAAAAGCTGTGCATTTGGCTGGCGTGCCAACAAAACAAAAGCAGCTACTTCCCACCTGTGCCACGCCCACATCTCTCACTCTCTCCTCTGGCATTCCTCTTGCAGCAGCGCCAACTGCCGCGTTGTTTTTGCAATTTGAATGCATTTCATGGCGGGTTTTGTGGGTTTGTCATAGCACTTGCCAGGATGTTGAGCATATAAAATCTAGTCAGATCTTAGATAGCGCACAATGTAAGGAGAACTAAACGGAAATGGCCAAAGAGTTTAAGAGATACTATAAGAATGATTAAAGAGTAATATATATATCGTAGTTGCAACTATTCGGAGTAAAGCCTTTACAGTATTAAAGAAACGTTAAATTGGAACACAATTAGTTTTGATTTCTTATTAAATATTCAGACAAAAAATGAAATTTAAAACGAAACTATTGCAATTTATTAACAGATTAGAGTATGTTTTTTATTCGAAAATAACAATTATTTTTTTTATCGTTGTAAGTCTCTAGTTATTACTCAGAACGCCGTCTTATGAATCAAATGATACTCAAAACCTCTTTATAGAAACAATTGAATGGAACATAATAGTTTTCTCTTTGAAATGAAACAAAAATAACTAAACCGAGGTAGGATTGAATTCTCCTATTAGAATACAGTCGAGTGAAAATAGACCAATTCACTTTTGTTTCAATGTTCTATTAGAGCCTTCTAGTGTATCCTAAATTCGACCTAAAAGTTGAGTTAAATATATAGCTGTTTATGCTTTTGCAGTTTGGCCAAAATAGCCGGATTAGCTAGCAATAGCAAAACGTTCCAAAAGCCTGATAGACAGACTAAATTGTAGACAGGGGTGGGGGCAGGTGTAGTTTGTAATAGAGGTTTACGCAAAAATAAACAAACAAAAGCAAAATGTCCCCCAAAATGTGGCAGCCACTGCGTGTCTGTGTTTGTGTACGTCTAGGTGTTTATGTATATGTATGTGTATTCATATTACTGCTGTCCATGGCCAGTCGCCAAAAACCCTTTCACTTTGATATGCCAACTGAGCTGGTCACCGCTGCCAAACGGATGGACAGGATTAGCATGGCTTACAGCCGCACAGCTGCAGTTGCTGGTCTGCAGTTGCAGTTGCAGTTAGCCATTTGGCCCCATCATAAAAAAGAAAGAACAAGAGAAAAAAAAGAAAAAACACCTACTAAAGGTCATAAAAGTGACGGCCAGACACGACAGCTGCCCATGAGCTTAGCTAAACTTAATACTCAAAATCCAAGATCTGCAGCCGACTTGGACTCGGGTGACTTATCTATTGCCGAGATGTGAAAGCTGCTGTTGCACTCATAAATTAATACCGCAGGCAACGCGGCCAATGGCCAGGCCAGTGCGGATCAGGCCGCCGGACTTTTGTAGGCAAACTCTTGCAGCTGGCCGACGACGGCTGGTTAATTGATGTTCGCTTTCCATTTTAGTTGACAGCCGCCAGTTGGCTGTAGTGCGTTGCACTCACTCAGACACTCAAGCACTCACTTACGCTGACGACCCATTAACATGAATGCCAAAGCTGCAGTGGGCGTGGCAGGCAGCCTAATTGAAGTGCGCGCGCTACGTCGTTTTCTTAGTTTTCTTTACGCTGTTGTTTTTCATGGCACAGACGCACAAATTGACAGTAATTAGATTGATTGCTGCAGCGCCATCTAGCGTAGTCGGCTGGCAGACGCTTGCAAATTACATTGGGGGGCGTGGCCATTGCGTTGAGCGCCCACTTATGCATAATACCTGGCGAAAGTAAATTTTTTTTCGCTTTTCTTGTTGACATTCGCTTTTCTTGGCAACTCGAAAAATGATAGATAAACGCATTAAAAAAAACGCGTAATAATTTCATATTAAATTTTAATTAGTGGACTGGTCTTTGAGTGTGCAACAAAGCTGCTTCTTGTGAAAGTTTTGCAAACTGCGCCCCGCTCCCCTTTTCATCGCACAACCTGACAGCTGACAAGTTGGCAAAGCTGCCTTTTAGGGGCACCATTTAATTAGCTTTTAATTAATATTTTTTCTTATAATTTGATTTCAAATTGTTTGAGTTATTTAGTGCAATCCAGAGGCTATTTGGCTGGCATTGAAATTGTGTGTGTGTTGAGCATTTAAAGCATGTTTATTTTGATTTCCATTAATACAGTTAATTATCGATGTGACAGAAAATGTGTGTTGACGCACTTATAAAAAAAGTGCAGAAAACATATACATATATATATAAAGTTCAGTAATAAAGTTAGACATTAATGTTAATGTTACTGTTAATGTTAATCTGCTTTTCTGTTTACTCAGATAATAAGCTTTAGTTTTAGTAATGGTAGCATTCATTGTAATGCTCAAGGGAAACTTTATCTTTTTTTTGCATTTTTCTGTGTATGTAATAAGTTAAATCCACTGTTAAGTTATATCAATTTAAACATACATACAAATAAGTATTTTTTATTCATGCTACTTTTGCATTTCTGTTAGGAAAAATGTTAAAATTAATGCTTTGTAATGTTAAGTTAATGCTAATCTTTTCTGAATCAGTTTAATGAAAGAAAAATCTATAAAGATATAAGATACTCTCATCTGAGAATTTTAAAATTGCCTCTTACCACATTTTAATTTGAGCGATTGTTGCGTACAATTTGGAACCCGCACAAGAGTTCACCGACAATAATAAACCACAAAGTGCCTACCAGATTTGATTTATAGGCTATAATTTACCAGGCTGCTACACACAGACAAAAAAAATTTCGGTAACTTTACACTGATTCTTGTGTTAGTATAATTCACCACTAATCTACAATTTCCGCCATTGTCCAAAATCTCAATTAGTGTTTACACCAAAATTCAAAACGGAAATTGTACAAGATGCATAAATTGCGCCCACAGACAGTTAGGCATTGGGTTCCCAAAGCAACTGTATCTTGAGCCGTTGCACATGGATTTTGGTTTGTGGGTTGAAGGGGGAGGGGAGGGAGTTGCGGACTTAAGCCGCAACAATCAAGTCAAACACCAGCACAAATCAAATCAAAACCAAATCAGGCAACGGTTTAGCTATGATTTTGACCAGGCCAATACCAATTGGTAGCTCTAATTACAGGCCAAAGGCTGGTGGTCAGTGGTCGATGTGTGTTGCATGCAACAAATTGCCAACAAAATCGAGAGCGGCACATGAATGCATATGAATATGCATGCATTGTGCAGTTTAATGTAAAGCACAGCTCCTAATAAATCGACCAACTCGCCAAACGTCAACCGTTGGACAACGTCAGCATGCCAAATCGGTTAGCTAGCAAACGACTCGGCCAGCAGCTTCTACTCGAGCTCCTATTCAAGCAGTTCCGACTCTGTCTCCGTCTGACTTTGGGGCAGTCAGGCAACGTGCATAAGCAAAGATAGTCATCAACTAGGCGACCGCATTAATGACTCACCCAGCAGCGGCTAGAGGGGCTGGGATGGGGGGAGGGGGTGTGCGCGGGTGTCATTGGGGTTCGCTTCACGATTGTTGTGGCTTTGCATTTGTGGCGCAATTTATATGCAGCGATTGCAATTGCAATGCGTGGAGCACAAAACGCATACAAATGTAATTTGTGCTGTGCGCTCCAAATGCAAACAGCGGCAAGTGGTTGGCGGAGTGCAACAGAAGAAAGGGGGGCTGTTTGGCATTGCTGCAGACAAGGCGCATATGAAATCAGTTGTAAGCATACAAGGCCTACACACACACACACACACATAGAGACAAACATGCACATTACATGGCGGCTCATTTTAGTGAATAATTGAGACAATTACGCATACGCCAAGTGAAGCGCGGGGAATGGAAAATGCGAGCAAAGCGTGCCACACAAAAGAAGCCAGACAGATAAACCAGCAGATAAGAAAAAGAGAGAGAGAGAGAGAGAGTGAACGAAAGGGGGAGAGCGGATACAGGAGATGCGAGCGCAGAAAACAATTTGGAATTTTTAGCAGCGAGTGGGAATAAAGCAAAATAATTAAGAAGCATAAGTAACCGGGAATAAAAAAGATTATAGAAGGTAATTCAGATAACAGAAACAAAAAACCGAAAAATTGGTATCAAAATAATCGCATAGGTATGAAGAGTTTTTCAACAGATTGAAAGATATTGAAGCAGAATTGCATTCAAAAAGAAATCTTCAAGAGGTATTTATATTTATTTTTCGTAATTTTAGGACAGCTCTGATATAACTGAATTTCAATATAAAAACTGCTAATAACCATCTATAATTAATTTCTGTAGAATATTTTTTACCCTTAAAATATATTTACTAGGGTATTTACAATTTCGGCACTCTCCTTCCGGTTTCAAGCAGTTCAAAAGCAACAGCAGCTACATTTTAACCATGAACTCGGCGACTCTAAAACTCATAAGCACATTCAATTCACATTCAGAACTGATCTCTGCCCGATTACTCATATATATAGCAATTTGGGGCTTTATGCAGATTAATTTGTAGACGCCGCCACTTATTGTGGGGTTCAAGTGGCGTTGGTTCCCTTTAAGTAGCTGGGCTTGAACTTTACCAATTGAGCATTGAAATGTGTTCAGTTTTATTTGTTTCATTATGAGTGTTTCTTCTTCTTCTTTTTTTTTTTTTGTTCAAAGTTGAACTCAAGTTGGGGCAAAAATTGACTTTCTGTTGTTTTTATTAATTATATGAATTTGACGTGCAATCAGAGCTAACCAGAGAATGTTGGAGAGAGATGGAGGGAGAGGGACAGAGAAGGAGAACGGGAACCCCATCTCTGCCAGCAGTCCAGTCCAATTGAGTTTTTTTTCTCTTGTTTTTTAATCTTTTTTTCTTCTATGTATGCAAAAGAGCAACAACAACTTAATCATTAAAAAAAAAGAGTCTAGGGCCAAAGCGTTTTAAGTGACTTAATTGCCAGCACAGCAGCAGCAGCAACTACAACAACAACAACAGCGGCAAAAACAAGAACAATCTACAAACGAGGCCATAAGTTATGCCATTTTGTGTTGGCATGCGGCTGAGCAGCCGCCCTCCCCCTCCTTACCTTTGGCACAGCCCCAACCCCCTTGTGGGTTGGAAAATAACAAATAAAAAACGCATAAAATAAAAATGAAATGAAAAAGAACTGCTGGAAAATGTTGTTAATTACGTTTTCACACAACAACAACAACAACAACAACAACGACAATAAAATGAGTTGCTGCTGGTGTAACAGGCGAACAAAACCCAGCAACAATTTTGCAACTAGCTGCCCCTGCAACAGTCGGTGCAAAAAGTGTGCGCACGCTTGTCGAGTTTTAAAATGTAAAAAATGTTGAAAATGCACAAAAATAGCTTAGTAAAAATGTAAAGTGTGCGGCTCATTTGTTGTTGTTGAAGGCATTGTTGTTGCCGCTGCAACCCACAACAGCAGCAACAACAACAACAACAACAATAACATGTTGCCATTCATTGTGCATACAACGAGCAGCAAACACGAATGAAACACGCATCGCCATTTAACTGGTTGCAGTCTGCCTTTTTTTTTGTATCTTCAGTATTTGTATTCCCCATTTGTATCTTCTGCTGTATTTGGATATGCATCTGTAAATGTATCCGTGTCTGCTGCTGCTGTTGCGGAGGCTGCAGGCAGTCCAGTATGTTCGGACAACAGCCCAACGGGTACGCCAAAGGGAGGGGGAGGAAGGTTGGCAGAGGTGCCGGGGCATGTCCAATGTGTGCCACAAAATTTGCAACTAATTGCAGCTTATCTTTTTTTGAAAAATAATAAAAGAGTGCAAACGAAACAGATAGCAAAGGCTGCGAGAACACGAGTAAACTATACCAAAATTTATATATACGTAAAGTAAATATATATCTCATGTTGTGTTCTCTGTAATATGTATCTTTATTTGCGATAGAGCTCGGACGAGACATTGCCAGCGGTGAAGCACGTAGGCATATAACTATCAAGAATAAGAATCATTTATAGAACCATTTTGATACACTTTTCTAGTTTGAATACATTAATATTACATATACATTTAACTATTTTAAGAAAGACAAAAACCAAATATTTATTGAAATTTAAATTATCTTTAATGATTGATTTAATAAATGTTAATTTAAAAGATTGACAAGTGCATTTCGAATAAAGGCAGCTCAACTTTAAATAATGTTGCTAGAAATAGTTATTTCCAGTTTGGAATTTCAACTTTTTCTAGTTTGGAATTTTAATTTTTATTTAATTTTCTTGGCCTTTCACTTCTGTAGCATTATTTTTACATTTTAAACTTTGTTAACTTGGCAAAAAATCCATTTATGCACCACCCTTGACTTTGTATTTACAGAAGCCAAAAAAAACACACACACACACACACACACACACACACACACACACACACACACAAAACGCACACACACACATACAGAAACTTTAGTTTTGTTTGCATTGTTTCTAAAGTTGCCATTTCCAAGCAATTCATTTCTAATTGCTTGTAATTGTCTTCGTCTGTCTCTGCCACAACGGCCCCCACCCGGGCAGCTCTCTGCTTCCTGGCGCAATTCGCAGCAGCTGCGAGACCCAGAGACCTACTAAGCAACAACAGCAACAACAACAAGTTGCGTGTAATAGCAAATTATGTTGCAATTACAAAAGCAACACAAAAGCAAATGCGAACAGAAAAAAAAAATTGAGAAAAGCAAAAAACAAAATAATAGAAAATTTAACCGTCGTGAACAGTAACAAATTTAAGCTAGCACATGGGAATTGCGCACATGTCGAGTGCCCCCACCCCTCCCTCACCCTGCCTCCAAACTCCAGTTAAATTCTAATTGTTTATCGTATTTACAATTTTTAACAGCCAAGCAACGAAACGATAACAAACACAAGTGGAAATACTTTAAACAATTTGCTGAAAGAAAAAATTGAGCTGAAAAAAAATAAAACTTCACGCTTTAGCTTGTTTTGCCAAGTGCGACGAAATCTGTTGTTTAAGCAGAGCCCAACAAATTGCAGGAAATCGTTCGAAAAAAGCCGAGTTTCAGAAATAGCCTCAGACGGTTCCACCTTGAATGCGAGCCTAATAGGCGAGAGCGTCAGACCGTTAGTTTTGTGAGACAGACAAGTGACGCCTACACAATAAAATCAACAACAACAATTGACAAACAATTTAATTTGTGCCAATTTAAAGAGCAAACGAATATTTAATCGCAGAAAGCCGAACTTTTTATGCACTTCAAACAAATATATATACAAATATATATAAAAATTTTGAATATAAAAATGAAAAAAAATTTGTCCGTTGCTACGCAATCAACAGAATTCTTGCAAGACATTCAAACTCATTAAAAATAAGTTTTTTAAGTGGTTATGTTTAGGCCTAAAGTTCGTTGTAAGTTCATGAATAAATAAATAAAGACAGGTTGTCATAGATTGTTGTACTACATACACACAAACTTTCCTTTTCCTGTCCGTTCAGCTGATCGATTTTCTAGCCAATTTTTTGTTTTATAAAAATGACCCAAAGGCAATTTTTTGTGCAAACTGAGTGTTTCTTAAAGACTAGTAAACCTGTCAAGCTGTCATTGCCCTCTAGCGACAATTTAAGCCACTTTAAAGAGACCGAAAGAGAGAGAGAGTGGGCGGGAACTCTTTGCTTGTGGCACGTGGGCTTAGTTTTTAGCAGTTGCTAATTGATCAATGCCAATCAATGCCGGTGTATATAGAAAATATGAACTCAACTGCGTTTGATACCACGCCCAAGAAACTCTCTCAAATGTTGTCAGTTGTGTTCTTCTTTCTTCCGTTTTTTTTTTGGGAAATTTGACATCAACATTTTACGTGGCTTACGTTTTTGTTCTTGTTACTTTTGTGTGTTTTTCCTTTTTCCTTATAATTAATTCAGCTTTTTAGTTACTTTTATGTTTTCTCATTATTATTATGCAGTGTATTTTAGTTGTTTTTTTTTTTGTGTTTTTGCAAAGCTTTATTGTTGTTTGTACTTGCTATTGCTCAGCACAGTTCAGTTCAGTTCAGTTCAGTTCAGTTCAGTTCGGTTGTTGTTGCTGCTTCCCAAACAATTAACTTTGTTTTTCCGCAAATGTTGTTTTTCGGTCTATGGCCTTTGTTGTTGTTGCCGCTTTGTTTAGTTTGAACTTTAAACTTTTTTTTTTCGAAATGCTTAAAATATTGAAAGGAAATAAGGTAAATTTATACAAATGCTTCCCTTTTGTTTTCGTTGGGAAAGCGTAAATTGAGATCTTGAGCCAAATTTCATAACGGTAAATTCTTTTTGTTTATATTTTTTAATGAAAACCCTGACTAGGCAAGTTTTTATATGCTCTACAATTAACAGATGATTGTTTGGCGGTTGCCACAGAATTTCATTAGTCATCTATGCTCTTCTTCGTCTTTTGTGTTCCAGAAGAAGACGGCTTAAATAAAGTTTAATGAATCGGCTTAAAAGAATTATTGCTCAAAAACGTATACGAATGATTTTCAATATTCTTAGAATTTGTGCTTACTTCTATTTTATATATGTATATTTTTGTTTTAAGTTTTCAATTTTAATATAATTTCTTTTTAAGTTTTGCTCCTCTTTCAGCACTTTAATAAAATCTTCGCCCATGTCATTCACAGGCTGCTCTTTCCGTTCTTTTCGAAGCGTAATGAACAAAAATATAAAAACTTTTGTTGATTGAGCGCATAAAAATCAATTGATTTCTGAATAATGCAAAACGGCTAATGAATGAATATTTAACCCATTTCAATCAGCGGTTCGTCAAATCAAAACGGAAATATTTTATAAACATATTTGTAAAAGCAAAGAAAAAATCTGAAGCCAGGGAACGGAATAAATATTAAAGCAAATTAAATTGAGCTGCCAGCTAAGCGGCAGCAACAACAACAACAGCAACAACAACAATTCGAACAACAACAATACGAACAACGTTTTCTCATTTCGTTGTGGGCGTCGTCGCATGTTTCTTGTCAGTTCTCATTGATGGGTAAACAAAGTGAACGCAGGCAACTATGCAGCGACAGACGACAAAGATGCATAAACAAAATGCAACAAAAAGTACAAATAACAATAGCAACAAAACAGCAACTGCGCAGCTACCGCACTTGAAGCCACTTGTGAAACAAATGAAACATACCAGAACCCAAAGCGAACAGGATAGAAAAAGAGCGACAGTATCCAGAACGAGAGCCCATCGAAGTCCCGTCGCGTCTGTTGAGCGAACGATTCCGGCAGTTTCAGAACGGAACTGTTAACTGAGGCTGACGCTGACATCGACGTCGACGGCTGACGTTGCTGTGATAAGAGCTGGGGCGTGTGCAGTGCACATTTTACAGATACAAATACCGATACAGATGCATATGCAGACTCAGATACATTTACATATATGAGCCACACAAGTCACAATACAATTGTCACCCGTAAACGCCCCCCTTCTGTGGCATAGAGTGGAACGGAGGAGTATTGCGTTATAATCAAACTTAAAGAAATTATGTAAAATAAAGAATAAAATAGATTATATTGCAACAAAAAATATATTTTATTTTTGTTTCAATTTTTTTCATTTTTTCGTGTCGTATTCTCTCTCATCTCTACTCTCAACTATTGTAGACTTATGTCTACCCAATACGCCCCCTTTTGGGAGCTGGTCTTTTGTGCCACAGCTGAAGTTATGCAGGGCAACATGACTAATTAGGGCATCATAAATAGTTTGGCAAGATTCAAAATGCATGTCTAGATACAGCTGCACAGCACTGTTGGCTACCCTTTCCACTCGGCAGAGCCAAGTGGCATGCTTCAAAAAATGTAACTCAACATGCACTTTGTTGCCTTTGGCTGTGCTTTCCCCCCCCACCCCCCCCGTCTCAGTCCCTGCCTGCCATCGAATCAATAAATATTTCCCTTGAAATTAAACAGCCCCTGCCAATGCTAATACAAGGAATGGGCGGGTCAAAGCAAAATGCAGAAAACACACAAAAAAAAAAACGACAATCAAAATACAAATAATGAAGAATAATGAACACAAAGGGCCGAACGGAGGCAGCTAACAAATTGGTTGCAAGAGCCGCCAGATGGAAGCTGCTGCCCGCGCGCCCCATTTCTTGGAGCCTGAAGTGTGGAGTGTTTATACTTGGGAGCTTTACAGCTGGAAAATGCTTCAGCTGAAGAGACTTTCGTTCTGAATAGATTGTGTTGCGTTCTGCGTTGGCTTATAAACACACACACACACACACACACATATTTTTAGACTTGACAGCATGGCAACATGCCTCGCACAGCTAAGGGGATTATCAATGGGCAAAGTGTTCTAATCAATGAAAAAGAAATAAACCAAAAAAAATATATATATATATCTGTTACTATAGATATGTTTCTCGGAAACATGAATACTGTGAGAGCTTATGAAATTCAACAGCTTTATGAGAATTAAATGAAAAGTACCAAAAGGAAGACAGATTAAATTAAGCAATTATTTTAGATATATTTATTGCTTTTTGTTGTTGTGTTCTTAATACTTACCCTTATAAATTACGTACTTTCAAATGCTTCAAATTTCGTAAAACCTTAACAGTTGCCACATTTAATGAACACAACAACCAATAAAAACCTGTAAGCCAACAAGCTTATATTAAGCCCAAAAGTAGAAAACATATAACTAATCAATTGCGGACAGCATTTACCTGATTCCAAACCGCAAATGCAAACAACAACTAAAATATATATGTATCTATTATTATATATATATATATTTCTATTTTTCTATTAATTGGAAATCACATATACCAATTATAGCAACAACAAGCCACAAATCGAATTGAGTGGGAGCCACTGTGAAGTTGTGGGCCAGCAATTTATACCAAAAATTGCGAATCAGGAATCAATTTCCATGGCTGACATATTTGCGTTTGTTGTTGCTGGTGTAACGAGTATTTGTGTTAGATTTTTATGTGATTTTAATAGGAAATAAAAATGAAATCATGTGTGCAACAGATTGCGGTCAGAGCTGACCGAGCCAGGACCAGCAATACACCAGCAATAACAACAACAACAACAACAACAACAATAGCAACAAATAACATTTCTAAATCTCTGTTGCCTGTTGGTTTACCCTGTAACCATTGAATGCTGGTGAACACGAAGGGTATTATTGATTTATTGAAACATTTGTTACGGACATTTGCAAGTATTTAATATGCAGACATAATTGATCATCGCATTATTTCGATCCTAGACTATAAGTTATTAAAGAATACATTTTGCATGCGAACTGTGTACAGGGTATCACCTAGTTGTGCTTTTTTGACCAGACCACTTTTACTTGTTTGCTGCTGTATTTGTTGGTTTTATGTTGTTATTCGTGTGTCACATGTGAAGCAGCTATAAAAAAACAATTTGCGGATTTGATTAAAGCCACAAAACATTTGATTTCATTTGGTTCTTTTTCAGTTGTGCCTATGTCATCCCCCCCCGCAACAAATTCAATTAGTTGACTTTTGATAGATTCATTTTGTCGTGGCCCAAACGATTGTGATACAGTTTTTAAAGTGCTTGCTTGCAATTTAATTGAATTTTCCGGCGTTCTTGGCCAAGTAGGTTGCCAAAATGCAGTTGGGCCACGCCCATTGCGCATTCCCATGGCAATTGGTGTGGCTTACGGAGCTGCGACTGCAATGCTTAAACCAAAAACGATTTGGCCATATCAAAGCAAAACTCAAAAACCGCAAGCAAAAAGACCAAAAACAAAAACGAAAACGAAAACAAAAGCCGGAAAACAATTTGATGGCTCGGCACGAGATGGCGCATCGAACCGCACGGAAACACCCAGCGCACACATATAGATATATACACACACAAACACTCGCGTACAAGTTCAAGTGAGGCCAATGACATTTAAATTTGTGTGTCTTGCACTAGTAATACCCAGTACTAAACGAAAAATAAGTAAATTAAATAATAATAATTTTTTATAATTTTTTCAAATTATCGATAATAGTCACGAAATCGATAAGTATCGAAATTTTAGCTCGGGCTATTGATATATTAATTTTTGACGTATCAAGAATTTTTATATAAAAATATGGCATTTTTTTTAATGCCTACTTCTTTGAAAGATAAGAAAGAAAAGCTTTAGAAAAATCATATGAAAAATTTATCTAATTATAGGTGCTTTTAGGGTATTGGCTCGTCGGGCACTCTCAGCTAAAACACTTATGCCCGCGTTTGTTGCCATTGATTGCAGCCGATTGTAATTGGATTGCAATTGGCCTGCACTTGTTAGACAGAGCGCACGCCGTAAAATTTGCTGAACGGGCATTTTCCAGGTAGTTCTGAACTCTGCTCTTTTTGATTCTATTTTCAGCTGAAGAGTTCTTGAAAATGGCCGGGCGTGTTAATTGCCCTCGGTATTTCCTGTTAATGAACAAATTTCAAGGTGTTTACTGTTTAGCAGCCGTTAGCTGACGCGCTGACTTTGAAGACAGCTTTTATGATACCCTTTCTTCAGCACCCGCGCATTTGGTATTTGCCCTTTAAGCAGCCGCTTGGCATTTCCCGAGTTTGTTTTGCTTTAATTATGCAATTGTTTTTGTTGATCTTCACGCACACACGCAGCGTCCCTCCCGTGCCCCTGCCCTTTTTCTTGTCGCCCCGTCACCTGCCCTCTGCATTGTTTACATTGCACGTTGCCTGAGCAGTTGCCCGCGCTGCGATACGCTGCAACATAAACAAACAAATGTTGCACGTTCCATTTCCAAACGTTCCGCCCGCGGCAGCTGTCAACAGCCCGCGCATTTCAAGCTGTCAACGCCGTCAACTTAAATAACAATTGAAATTATGTAAAAAAATTAAAAAAGGAAATAAAAAAGAAAAATGCTCAACTCTAAAATCTAAAAATTCAGCAAAGCGTAAACTTTTCTTCGTTTTTTTTCTCTTTTTGGAGTTTATCTTTTCTTTGCTTTTTGTTTACAAATTTGCTTCCGTTGTGACGTGCGTGTGTCAAAAATTTCTGTTTACCATTTAACAAAAGAAAAGAAAAAAATACCCGACGACGACAAATTTTCCCGCCAGACTTTCTTTTCTTTTGGTTTCGGTTGTTTTTTTTTTTTTTTTTTGTGTTTGTCGAGTGCGTGGCATCTCTTAATTGCTGCAACTTGGTCGGCATTTCAGCTGTAGATACAACAGCACACGTCGTTTTACCTCGTCCCGCCCTCCCCCCAATCCCTGCACGACCTGGTGATAATTCTTTTTTAATAGTTTTCCGGTAGCGCACCAACAAGTGACATTTATTGGCTCGCACCGGGCGAGGCGTGCCTCGCATAGAAATTCCCTTAGCCATCACACAAGATTTGTGGGCTCGGGTAATGGACAACTTTCGCTTGGTCGGGTTCGAGTTCAGTCGAATAAATTTTTGGAGTTTAAGTTAGTGGGAATGACTTTGGCGGTGCTTACTTGAGCCTTAAAAGTTCATCTGTGTGACATATTTTTAGGTTGTTTACCTGAAAGAAACAAAAGTGAGAGAAAGAGAGCGCAATTAGTTTTAGCTTTGTCATGGAAGTATAGAGAGTAAGATAAGAACATGAAGAGATCAATTTCAGTAAATTCAATTCTAGATTTTTTTCTAATTGACGTATAATTTTTATATATGGTAGAAATTGATTTTTTAATTTTTCACATTAATTATTAAATACAATAAAAGTAACAATTTGTTCTAAAGAATTAAGAAATTAAGAATTTTTATTGCTTATATACCTTTGTAAAGTCTTTACTTTTAAAAAATATAAATTTATTTTTCACCTCAGCCCTATTTCCACACTTTTCTAATTCACATATCTTTAGCTATAGCTACATGAAATACTCTAGTTTCAGTAACCAAACCAGCCATATTCATTAGATCATTAACACACATGCAGAAACAGACACAGAATTTCATGTCCCTGCACATTTATGGCCAATGCCAAGCAGCATTCAGACGCGTCGGAGACAGACAGACATATTCATACTTGACACACTCGCACACACACGCGCACACACACACACACACATGCACACAGTTAACCGCGTCGGGTAACTATGACGGGTTATTTATGGCAAAATTGCTGCCAAAATGTTCGGCTTAAGCGTACCACAAATTTTATGCAGCACTATGAAGCAGCCACAGGCAACGTCATCGGCAGCAACACTTCAAAAACTGCTCATTTGAATATTCAGTTTAATTAGAGACATTTGCTAGAGTGACACAGAGAGAGAGAGAGAGAGAGAGAGAGAGAGACAGAGCGCAAGAGAGATGGAGATAGATATGACCACTCACTGAATCATGTTCAATTAGTGCAATTGAACCGCAGCCCCAAACCGGGACCGCACGTATTCATGAATATCGTTCGCCTACAACAAAACATCCATTACAAATTAAGGCCATAAAGCGATGAGTGTTTTGTTTTTTACCGTGTGAGTCATGTGAAAAATGCGCGCCAATATTCGTTTCATTCATAAAAATTAGTCAAACACACACAAATTTCAATGTCAGCTATTTGTAAGCTCCTATATCAGCTACACACATATATATGATATATATACGGCATATCGTTGGATTTTTTGAGGGCAGCAAAAGGGAGCTTAACAAGTGCATTGCGCAATTTACATGCAGTGGCAATTAAAGTTGTGAAGCGGGCGGGGAGAAAATTCGCTAATTCCAGTGGCGAGACCGGCCAGAAAATCCACACACACACACACACACACACACAGTTACACAAAAGGCGACGTACCAAAAATGTAATGGCGTTTGGCCCAAAACTAACGACCGCAATATTTATGAATTTTTATGGCGGCCCGTGTTATAACTATGAGAACGAAAATTGCCAAAATGGGCGTGGTCAAACGTGGGCAACGGCCGCAGAGGCAAGTCACATAAAAATGCGCGAGGTGGGTGTGAACAACTATGGCATACTCTGTATAAAGTCTATAAATACTCTTAAAAAATTAATGAAATTGTGATTTGCGTTCAATTTTATTGGTATAAAAAAAATTGACTAATATTAATAACTAATTAATAATAATAGCTAATAAATTGCTAATGTTAGTGCTGCTTTATTAAAACCCCATTTAGAACGTTTTTCATGGTTAGAGGGTATTAAAACCAGAAAAGCAAGGGAAACCAAGAAAACCAACTGCCAAAAATGACGAAAAAGCCAACTACTCGTAGAACTCGTTGCCAGAAGTCGCGTTCGAGTCGCAAGTCTCAAGTAAGTTGCTTTATGGGCAATGGCAACCGTTTAATTGGACTTGGTTGCTGTCGTTGTTGTTGTTGTTGTTATTGTAGCTGCTGCGGCTGGCGCATTTTTATCGCTGACAAAAAGGTTTTACTTGACCCACTCAAGTGGGCCGAGCGGTTAAAGTGGGTCGCCAGAAAATGTTGCTGTTGCTGTTGCAGTTGTTGTTGTTGTTAGCTGCTTAGCATTAAGCGCGCTTAAGTGCAACCAAATCGAATTTAGATACTTAGTACCATTTTGCCGAGGGTCTCTTCGCACAAACACTCCCCTCCCCGTCACCGTCGCTCCCGACCGTCGTCAAACACACAAGTCGCCGCTCACTTTATGCGATTTTAAGTTAGTTAAGCGGCAAAGTTGTAAACCATTTGCTAGTCGTTATTATTGTTGTCGCTCAAGTTGTTGACTTGACTGCGTCTCTGTGCAACTTGTGGCGTGCACATTTTGCAACACTTCAGTCAAGGGTTGCCACAGAGCGTAATGGGTCACCGGTTAGTGAAAGGGAGAGTTGTTTTAGCGACAAACACAAATATGTTTGCATCAATTTATAAATGAATGTTTATCTTTTGTTTAAGATAATTTGCTGGACAATTTTAGAAATGGGTACATTCGATGATAAATAGTTCTTGAAGTATCTTTAAGCTTTGATTTTATATAATATCACAATTTTTGTTAAAGTTATGAAAAAGTTTTTCATATAATATCATATCAAAGACAACGTTTGGGTATTTACGTTCGGAACAGTTCATAAAACTGATTCATATCAATCGAAACCTTATCTGACAATGTGGAACTTAAGTTGACAGAAATTTCTGTGCCTGTTTTAGTCAGTGTTTAACCAAATTTTCATCCGCAATTATAATTATTGCATTGTATTTTTCCCATTACTTTCGACCATGGCTTTATTTGGACTTTAATTTGGTTAGCCGCATTCCATTTTCAATGCGCTTTTATTGGCCAATAATAATTTTTATCGAACTTTTTAGTCGTTCAATATGTGCACAATTCAACGAAATAATTTGTGCATTGAGGCAATGACAATATTTTATATATATAAAAGCATTCGCAATGCGCATGTTAAATTACTTTCATGATTTGATTATAAAATCATTTTTCATTATTTGGCATATTTGAAAGGATAATATTTGTTGATTAGCATTTATTATAATTATTATTATTTTTACATGTGCATAATTATGCAGTCAACGAATAATTAATAACAAATAAAAAAAAGGTAATTTCAAATTGCCGAAATGAAAACACAATGAAAACTCAATTCTAATTAAATATCATTATTTAGATGCAATAACATTTCGCATATGCCATTTACAAATTGTGGAATTTGTGTGTTCATAAAGTATTTGAAAGACCTCCAGGAAATAACTGCGCTATAAAACAAAAATGAAAAATAAATACAAAAAAAAAAAAACAATAATAATAATGGAAATCGCTTTGGCTGCACTTAATTTGCATTTAATGTATTTAATTTGTAAACATTTTAATTACTTTTATTCACGCAGTCATCAACAGTTGCATGGTGAAATTGTTGTAAATGTTTATTTTATTTGTTTGTTTGCTGAATTGGCCGCTTTTGCAGTTTTCAACAGATTGTCACATTGTTTACATTTTTATTATTTAATATTTTTATGTAATTTTAATTACCCAAACACAAAATCAACAAAGCTCGCCCAAAAACTTTTCTCTGCATTTGTATCTGTTGCTGCAAGCTGTATCTGTATCTGTGACTGTGACTGTGCCTCTGGCCAAGGTGAAAGTTTTTCCCTGTTTTGTATTTCGATTGTTGCCGGCGCTGTTGTAAGAGCGTTTTATGCTTTTCAACTTCTTCTTTTTGCGGCGCTTTTATTATGCATGTTAATTTTGTGCTTTTAATTACTTAATTAAATGCGGAAATTAGATAGATAATAACCCGGACAGTGGAGTGGAAAGTGGAATATGAAAGATATGAGAGAATCATTTGTGAGTACGATTCTATGAAGTGAAAGTGTTTGAAGGACGTTGCACAAATGAAAACGAAAACGAAATGAGAATTTCAAATTAGTTTTTTATGCCGAACTGAAAATTGGCAACCCTGTCAGCAGATTTAGACAGAGACTGAAAATGAACACATCCTATTAATTGGAAATGGTTTATTAAGGAAAGAAATGTTAGTCTTAAGGTCGAACAGGACAAGTAAATATACCTTTTTGAATGTTTAATTCTTGGTGACAATTAGCTAAATGAGTTGCAACAGCTGCAGATAGTTTTAATGTTAATTTGCTAAGAGAATAAAATTACATTCGAGCAAGTGTCTGCTTCTTGAAGGTGGCAAGTAGAAAAACTGAAGAAAGAAATAAGTTTTTTCATTACTTGTAGTTTTTTTGGAATATTCTTAACATGTTTTTTTTAGTTTTCTTTTTCATTTAGACTGACGTCATGCCAATCTATTAGTTTGGAGCTTACTCTGCCACTTTTGGCCTCAAGATTAGCAACTTTTAGTTACTAATTTTTGCGCTGTAAACTTTTGTTGTGCCTATTTTTTTTTATGGTAGTTGGCAACAAAGCTGGTTGCTGACTGATAAATTCCTCGGTCAGTTAAGACTATCAGCAAAAGCAAATAGTTGGCTGGCCTTAAAAAAATAAAAAATAAACCAAAAATCATTCTGCGATAAGTTAAGAGCGGCATTTAGGCCTCAACTAGTTGGGGCTAGAAAACTTTCAGCTGTTTGTTTGTTGGCTGCGCGACTAAATTTATAATAATAAAAGCAAAATAAATATAAAACAGAACGCCATAAAGCGAAAAACTTTCTTGCCTGACTCACGCACTGGCTCACTTAGAAAGTAATTACATAAAAAATACAACAGCGACTCGGCTAGAAAATAAAATATACAAAAAATATATATATATGTATGTATATATGTTTATGGTTCAGGGTATTACTGGAAACTCTCTCACACTTGGTGTGCGTGCATCGTGAAATTTATTTAAATTTAATTTTTATTCTATGTACTTTTTACTTTTTCCTTGTAAGTTCGTTTTACTTTTGCCCGTTTAGGCCGTAATGCTCAGCACTTAGCGGGCGGAACGGGTGTACTTTTTATTTTATGACCTCGGCTTTTCACTGGTATTTAATATATACTACAAGGGCTAAAACTGGACTTTCAGTTGAACAGTTTTGGCATTTGCATTTGGTCTGCGTTGGGCTAGTCACGCACAGACGAAAGAAATATCGTTGACGGCCATTTGATTGGATTGGGCTTTGGCAATTTGATGACGTAGAAACAATTTGATTTTGGGGGATAGATTAGATAAAACGCGTTGAAAGGGTTTAAACTAATGGACGCTTTTGTATTTTGTTAGCGAGAAAGTCTATTTTTATTGTTTCTTGATTCTTTGTAATCAAATTCCACTACTTTAACATTTCAGGGATTAATGCTACTATTTAAAATATTCATAATCTTGATCTATTTTACAGTTTTTTCTACTTAGCTTTATATTTTTTTAATAATTTTCCATTTTTATTCAACCTTCAAATTTTTGTTTGTCATTTTTCTGTATATTTTCTGTCAGTTGTAATTGACTTATTTAGCCTTATTTCACAATTTTCCGAGTTGATTTCCATTTCGCTTTCATTAATCCACACTATTTTCAGGTACTTCCAAATGGCATGCAAAGTGCCCAGGCACGTTAATATGCACACATCAATCCTAATTGGAACGGGCAAACGAGAAAATGTAGTTGGGCCAAGAGCAGAGTGAGACAGATTGAGAGAGAGAGAGAAAGAGGAGAGGGGGCCAAGTCGTTCGCTCATTCAACGAGACATTTGGCTAATGAACAACAGGTTCCATTGTCTGGCCAATAAATGAGTAAGTGCGACAGCAGCAACGACAGCCAGCTGTAGCAGTAGCAGCAGCAGCAGCAGCAGTAGATGTGGCATTAGCAGCAACTGTTGCTGCAACAGTAGCCGGTGGCAGTAGCTGCGGTTGGTGCCAGCTGACAACTGTTTTGTCGCACGAACCTGGCACATTTATCAAATTAACCACTGTCCCAGTCTCTCGCAAGGCTCGCTGAGATTGCACTGATTGCAGCGGCCGGACATGCACGGTTTTTATGCGGCCAACACGGCAGTCCTAGTCTGAGTCCCCCCCCGCAGTCTTCTGCTGCTAATCTTGTTGCTGGTGCTAAATAGACAATTTTTGTATCGACGCTTAACGAGCTGCTTTCATGTCACAGAAAATTGTCACCGTCGCTTTAATTGCACGACAAACAAGGATCCCAACAATTTAGACATTAGCAGCCAGTCGAAAGCCGCAGCTCAAGTGCCAGTTAAGGGGTTTCACTACAAAGGCTTTAATTATGTGGATGTGGTTTGGAAAAGCTGTCGAACACACACGAGTCGGATTAAATACCCTAACAGCCATATTAAAAAAAAGGTGACTGAATTCTTATAGTTGACTAAAAGTTAGAAAAGATAACAATCAAAAATAAATGTACTTCAGAGTAAAGGGCATCAAAATAGGGTAAATACCCAAACAAAATTCTTTGGCATACACACACACACACATACACACACACATATAAACAACGTGTGTGCCAGACCACGCCTGGAAAATGGGTTACCAAACATAAAATGGAAAATAAAATATAAGCAAGTGTGTGCGGCTGTCCAAACTGTCGAAACTCTGAAATTGACTCCCTTGATGCTTGCTTTTCTCTTTTTTCGGTTTATTTTCAGTTTTTATTTTACCAAAAGTCACAAAACGAGAAAAAAAGATTCCAAACAAAACCGAACAGAAACTGAAACAAACAATATAAATAAAAAAAAATAAAAAAAAGCTGCGAAAAAGTTGTACAAATACAGCGTGCTAGCAATACAAACACAAATAATTAACTTTTAACAATTCCCCGCACACACACTCTCTCACTCTCTCCCTCTCTCTCTCTCTCTTTTTCGTTCTATAGTTAAGGTAACACCCATTAAATAAACAATACAACAAAAAAACCTAAATAAATAAAATACAATTGAAAGAAAATTATGGCAAAATAACATACGAATTGTAATAACAATAACAGTAAAAATATAAACACTCGCGCACACTGCAATACACACACACACACACACTTAGTGTCGCAATCAATGCGCATGTGTGCGTGCTTTGCTTCGCTTTTCGCGCTTCACAGAGAACAACAAGCTGGACAAAAAGTAAAAAATAATATATATAGGTCTAATAACACTTTGTGGCAAATTAAAAAAAAAAAGAAACAACACACACAAAAGAGGTAGAAAAACTGAGAAAAGAAACCACAACTGGAAAAAAAAAACTTGAGAAATGTTGAGAAATAATAACAAGTCGAAGAACAAGCGCCAAGTTATAATGAACAAAAATGGAAACTAGTTGAGAAGAATTGTGGAACCGGTTCGTGAGCAACAACTTGGCAACTGTTGTGTGTGTGCGAGTGTGCGTGTGTGTGTGTGTGTGTATATCTATAAGCTACACAAAAGTTTAGCATTTAGATACGAAAGATAGCAGCTGCGCTTTGTGGAGCTTTGTTTGTGTACAAGCTGAAAACATGTGCTTGGGTGCGCCACGAAAATAAATATGAGTATAAATAAAAATATAATAAAGTAAAATAAAATGTAGAAGAACATGCTCGGCAAATGCCATAACTTTCCATGTGCGAGAGTCTTTGAACTTTGAGCCAGGGCCATCCAAACTGCGGCTAAATGGTTACCTGGCAACAGCAGAAAGTACTGAAAGCCCAAAAAAAAAGGAGCGAAGAGAATTGGTAATAAAAGACACAAGCGATTCTATACTTGGGTAGAAATATATATATTCAACCGTAAATTACTATTTTGTTATTTTACTGAAATTAATTTATCAACTTTTAAGTATTTTTGCATTATTTTCATTTTCATGCAATTATAATTAATATTTATTTTGAGTTATGCTCAAATTTGCTATTTCTGCCATTCATTGTTTAGGCAAATGCATTGCGATTTGAAATAATTATTAATTATAATGCCCTGCGCATTACACGTGCATTATTTTCAATTATTTTGCATTCTGACTGACATGTGGAAAGAGAGAGACTGAGTGAGTGAGAGAGAGAAAGAATGCGGAACTCTAATGCGACTACAATATAAAATATGAGCTGTTCATTTGTCTATGTAAATTTAATTAAAATTGCACATTTGATTATGTTATAATACAACCAAAAATGCATGCCACATGTTACTGCGGCTGCCACATGCCATGCCCATTATGAAATAAATTCTTTGCGATGCCCATCAAATGCAACGGCAATCGAATGATTCATAAGCTAGCCAGAAAATGATAGAAAAATAATCAAATTTCGTATATTGATTAAAATTTAATCAATTTGACATTTTGACACAACAGCATCAAGTGCCAGCTGAATGGTCGTCTGTGTTCTGTGGGCTTTCATTAAAAATTAATAACAATTTTTTGTTTTGCATTGGCAGCAAATCAAATAGAAATAAGATTTTGGTCGGCCAATACCAAATTATTTACATTACTAATTAGCTCAGCTTTTGGCAGCAAGAGACTTTCATGCTTATGCAACGCAAACGCAAGCTCCTCTGTCCAGATGCCACATAACAGTTCAATTAGATGACAACAAGTTTAAGTAAATGCCCAAGGCAAATTGCATTGGCCACAAGTGAATAATGCCACTGACACTGAGAGAAAAATTCAACGTTTGTAAATCAAGCAACAGTTTTTAAATGATAATTTAGAATGAAATATTATTATATTATATTATAATTATTATTAAAATAAATACAATTTATTTCTTTAAAGCACCAAAATTTACTTAATACCAGATTTGTTCCATGTTTTTCTTTTTCAATAAAAAGTGCTGATTTTAGAGTTAAGAAATTTTTCTGCATGTAGTATATAGTATATATACCGCAATATATTAATATTATCAGCAACCTGCAAGCAAATTGCGTATATATGTGTGTATGCATGTGTGTGTGTGTGTGCATATATTTGTTACACAAATTGTTGATATTGATAAGAGTTCCCGTAGCATAAAGCTTATCTAATCTCACTTGCCCAAGCGACCACAACAAAATCAATGTACACATACATTTATGTCAAACATGTGAGTGTGTGTGTGTGTGTGTGTTTGCCCCAAAAACGAGAAGCGTCCAACAATAATGGAAATTACAAATTGTAGCGCACAGGTGCATTGCGTTATCAGGTAAACGTGGCCCAAATCAAAGCCACACAAAATAGCACAAAAGCAAATACAAACACAAATCAATTGTGGATAAACAGCAAGTGAATGTGAATGTGAATGTGGATTCGTGAATGCAGCCAGAGAAAACAATAACCTATGACTAACATGCCAGAAACTGCACAAGCTACAGCTATAAAGTGAATTTGAGAATTTAATATTCTCTTGCCAATCCCGAATTCTAACTGTTTTTTTCTTCAACTAGCGAAAACTGTTTTCTCTGCGTGACTAATTACGAATGCGACTGCGAGTTCGTAATGAACACACAATCGAATATAAGTTAATGAATCATGCATCACAGCAAATATAGATATATATAAATAATTGCAATTATTATTGTAGTTATCAAGTGTGTTTAAAACAAAAAACGCAGCGAAACAGGAAAAATGAATCGATTTCGTGGAAAATAGTGAATGGGTGAGGTCGAGAGTGTTGGGGCAGATCTGGCAAACAGAAGCAGTTTAATGAGTATTTAGCGTGAATCAGTTGCTCAAACATCGTATGAATATATAAATATTCAATGTTTTAGCTAACTCAGAACAAACTTTTAAATAACTTTGGTATTTCGAAATATGAGTGTGAGTACAACGTGGGTATTAAATGAGGTCGTCATTAAGAATATATAAATCAAGTCTTGGTTAAAATGTTGTAGATGCCTAAGTAGTTTGCATAGTGAACGAATTAATTTACATTTGCTATGAACAATTTACGACTCGTTTAAGATTGAGTGATGGAGCGTGCTCAAATACCCAGCTTAAACGAGCAGGTATTATTAAAATAAATGCGTACAAGAATAAGTTTGAGCTGTTATTTAAAGATCTATCTAAAGCGAGTATATATATTTAGTACTATGAGAAGTTTGTTCACTACAAAAATAGAGTTTAAGTATATAAACAAATCCAAAAATAAGATTGGTTAATAACAAATCAGTTATCATATATTATATAAAAATGTATTCACAAAATGTGTTTAGCACTAGTTGCTAGTTGTAATACTCTCGATTGGCTATCGAACCTATTTGTGAGTAATTTGACTACTGTTAGTCAACTATTATATTCGTTACAAGTTGTCAGCGCACTTCATTCGCTGTACTTAAAAGTAAGTTTTCTTCGTTGCAGCTCGTATTCAAAGCACTCGTGTACGTGCCCATAAAGACAATGCGTTCGAATCGATCAAAAAGTTCCTCTCTGTAAGCTGTAAACTGTAAACTGTGCTCTACTTAAAGCAGCACACACGCTCTGGCAAACTTCTCTGACAAGTTTTCTTGATTGTCTCGCAACAGTTTCGTTGTTTGTTATATGTATATATATACGGTTTAGGGACGGGCGTATCTGCTATTATATTTAATTTGCCAGACTTACGCTTTGTCAATATCGCACCATATTGTCGTTATGCTCCCACTATATTGTGTTGCTTTCTCCCTTGCACTTGTTTCAGTTGTGCCAAAATTCCAACATGGCCCAAAGCGTTGTAAACTTCCTGTGCACACACACACACACACATACACATACATCGGCTCAGTGACATATAAACCGTTACACAATGTTGCATATTATGCATGCAAGAAAAAAATGACTTGTCTGTCATTGTTGTTGTTGTTGTTGCCATTGCTGTCTACTTTGTTCAGTAATTGTTCAGCAAATTAGTCATCATTTTGTATTTTATTTGGCTAATTCAGCTATGATTATGAGCAATGAGAACTGTTCCGTTAATGCGCGTAAACCGACAGCTGAACGAAACAAATCTAAAAAGGAAACAGCAACATTTTACCACATAATCCGCGGTTTATACAAGAAATCAATGGGAGCTGCCAACCTGCACAAAAAATAAACGAAAAACAACATCGAAAGCAAACTGACAAAATGAGCTGCAACATTTTGAAGGCGTCAAAAGAGAAAAAGGGCGGCAAGCAATTAAAAAGCGGAAATTGAATAAAGCAGAAGCAGCAGCAACAGAAAAAAGCGAGATTAAGTAATGCTTAGAGCAACCCTCTGGCAGCACGCTGTGTTACTTTTAACTACACACACACACACACATCAGAAGCGTGGCTCGAGGCGCGTTTAAGCCTTTGTCTTAGGCCCATTCACCTGCGCAACGCTTTGGGCCAGCAATGAGTGCTGTTCCAAGTTTCAGTTTCATTTACAAAAAAAAATTTTTTTTTGGGAACCAGCAAAAAAATAAAAACAAGCAAAAACTCAAACTCAACTCGAACCCAAACCCAATACCAAGTCCAAGCTCGGGCACAAAGCAATGCAAAACTCTAACGAAACGACGATGTTATGAATATGAATGAGAATTCTCTCTCTCTCTCTCTCTGAGTTCTTCTTCTTCTTCTCGTATGCTGGCTGAATGCAGCACATGCAATTACCATACGAAGAAATACTGAAAGAATATATTACAAGTTGTAGGCACTATTTAAATACACTTTTTTATAGGTTATGTAAAAATTAGTTTGAATAATAAAAGTTTAATGTGTTCTTAATTTTTTTTTAAAATTTTTTGGTAGAACAAATATGATTTTAACTATCTGAAAAAGTGCAAATAAATGTTAAATATTCAAGTACTAAGTAGTATATATATATTTATATTCTAATCGTCTTAGAATATTCAGTAACCATTTAAATCGAAAGTTGTTTAAGGGTAATTTGTTTATTTTTGTTTTTAAGTTGATAGTCAATAAACGTGTTTCTGTATGCTTAAGCATAAGTCAGATAGTATCAATAACGTATTTCACACACTCCCGCCCAGCGACTACCCAATTTGCTTACCAATTTACCTTTGCCATGCGGAGTTGGCTCTCTGCTGCCTGCCAAAATCTGTAGTCGAGCAAATGCAGCCGCAGGCATTGCCAAGGCAAACATCAAATATTTATTTCTATGCATGCTTTTTGTTTGGCATTTTATTTATTATAGACAGAGACAGCGCTAGGGGGGAGGGGGGAAAGGAATGGTGATATGGTCATGTGCAGGCTCAATTTGCGGCCATTAAAATGCATAAGCTGTAAGCAGTTTTTGCATTTGACATTTGGATATTGTGTGCCATTACTAATATGCCGCGTGTGTAGCAAGTTAAGATAGAAGAGCGAGAGAGCGAGAGAGTGAGAGAGATGGGAAAACTACAGCCTGGACACACAAAACTCCCCCCTCCCCCCTCTGTATATGGCTTGTTAAGGACTGAGTCGCATCCAGCTGCCCATTAAACATTTATAATTACAAGATGGTCATAAAAAACAAGCTAAAACTCGGTTGCAGTCGGTTCTGACTGACTGTGAAATACTCTCTTTTATGCAAATATGTACATACCGACATATACTGCATAAAACAAATATACTCTTTGCTCACCTTGTGAACAGAGTAGAGTGAAAACTTTTAAGTATTCAGTGTAAAGTGGCAGCTAACTGCAAGAGCGCTGGGATGCGCTGCATCAAGTTGCATCCGCATGCAGCAAATGCACCATCATCCGCAACACAGAATCTGCAACCGAATCTGCATCTGCAACAGAATCTGCATCCGAATCCGAGTGTGAATCCAAAAGCTGTAGCTGGATATGCTGTTTGCATTTTTTGGCTTGTTTTTCGAAAGGGGATTTTTTGCTTTGCATACATTGTGCAAGGCTTTTTAGTGGGCGTGGCTGGCGGCGAAAGGATGCCGCACGGAAAGGGGGCGGGGTACCCAACACACACGTTGGGCGCCATTTGAAAGGTTTTGCCTCCGGGCAGGCGGCTTAGCACGAGACGTGAACAAAAAGTGTCTGTCTTTAAGTCACGTCATGTTCGAGTTCCATGGGGGGCGGCTTATGCCACGGTGGGGGGGTATGTTTAAAGGGGGGGTTTGCCCGGTGCCTGTAATGAGACAGCTGCTGCTGCTGCTTCATATGCGGCTCGTCTCGGTTAATGTTGTTAGGCAGCAACATAAATAGCATCAGCATCAGCATCAACAGCAGCAGCAGCAGCAGCAGCAGTTTCTTTTTAGCTAATGAGAATGGTAGCTCACTGCATGGGTTCGCAAAATTTTGTGTGGCGTAATAAGAAACGAGGCTCCCAACCAAAAAAAAAAAGTATATAAAAAAATATAAGCAGAAAAAAATGTGAAAAACATTGAAGGATTTTAATTAAATAGGCTGCTAGGCGCTGGCAAGTTGTAAATTTAACCAGGGATGTGGCAGGGGACTTGCGGCATGCAGCTCTCTCTCTCTCTCTCTCTCTCTCTCTCTCTTAAAGGCACATTCAACAGAAAGCTGAGAGTAATGGTTGAAGAGGATTTCGTCTTTTAATTGCTGGGATGTATCATGAGCACCTTTATTGTTCGCACAACTCTTTGAGCTTGAAAGTCCTGGAATGCCTAACTGAGAGATGAGTGGGTGAGCTGAGTTATTTGAAAAATAAGTGAAATTCTCAGAATCTTCAGAATAAACATAACATAAAAATAAATTCTATGAGCTGGGGAGTCTCTTTAAATGAAACTAGAAGAAGAACGAATTAAAAAAGTTTTTAAACAATGTTTTAAACAGATTTAAGCCAATTAATTATATTACTATTTCTGCATCAAAATACTAAAAGTTTTATTAAGGTTTAAAAAGCTATATTTGTCGAAAAATGCATTTAAAAGAGTACAATTTTAAACCATAGAAAAAGTTTCCCAAATTTAAGATCAACGTTCCGAAAAAATAATATTTAAACATAAATTTTGTTGTTTACAAATAACCAAAAAATAAGTTCGCTGCACAAACAGCTAAGCGATCTGTTGATTTCTTTACATATTATTTTTAAAACAAGAAACATTAACAAAATTACAATTATATAAGTGCTTAAATCAAGTATTGCTCAAGAGCCAAACAATGAATCGATTCACAAGACAATCGCTTCGCTCAAAGCCGAGTTACTTGAGCACAGTTGACCTTTCCGGCTTAAAACGAGCTGAAGCCGTTTGGCCCCACAAAAAAGGTCACAGTTCAGTACGCTAGGCGCTTCGTCAGTTTCGGTACAGGTAAACCAAAGCCTTTCGGCCATGGAGCCTACGAGCATGCGCAGTAGCCCGACTGACCGAAAAAAAAACACAATTCAGTGTAAACAGGGCCGAAAAAAACCCGCCAAACTACTCGTGAAACGAAGGGTGTTACATGGATTTAGTTAAACGCTATATTTAAACACACTTTTATAAAAGTTCATCAATCAAATTCATGTGCAATAATATGCTCAGAAACAGCCGCAATATACTATGAAAAAAACTATCGTACTCGAGAACAAGTTTTCTATAAAAAAAAGAAAAAAATTATCACACACACAAAGATATTTACAGCAAAAAGTTGTATCAATCAGCGCTTAAAATAAACTGTTGCCTCGTGATATCATCTCGAGTCACCGCTTTGTATTTTTTTTTTCTTTATAAAACTTGCGTTTATCTTACCTGTTAAGATGGCTGCCAGAAGTACAAAAACGATCCGTGACATTTTGTTGGTGTTGTTGTTGTTGTAGTTGCTCCTGTAATCCGTATACGTGCACTTTTGTAAGTATTTTATGTTACTTAGGCCCTGGGCAGAGGCGTTTTTTTATTATTAATATTATTTTTATGTTTGTTGTTTTTTTTTGCTTTTTAGCTTTTTAGCTTTTTTTTCACTGTCGCGTATTTGGCAAAGAGCTTAGTGATTTTTGTTGTTGTTGTGCTTCGGCTTTTCAAGCATAAAATGTGTCGCTTTAGTTGAAGAGCGGAGGGGCGGTTGAACACTTTATGGCCGCTGCAGCCTTAGTGTGTGTGTGTTTGTGTGTGTAAATTGTGTTGTGTTTGGTTGGGTGCATATATTTTATATGTGTTTACTTTTAGCGCGCACTCGATGACAAAATTTTGTGCGGGTTTCTTGAACTCGCTTTCTCCCACAGTTGTTGTTGTTGTTGTCTCTATAAATCTGGCACAAAGGATTTTGGATTTCCTTTTATTTATGATATACTTTTTGGGCGCCGGAATTGCCAATTGGCACGAAGCAGTCGAAAGAAACGCGAAAGACGCAAGTCCGGCTGACTAGCTAGCTGGCCAAGATAAGTTGCACACGGACACAGAGACACACCGATAGGCTAACCGAGTCGGGCACAGATACAGCTACGTCTGCCTACAAGATACACACGCACAGCGCACGCTACAAAAACGTAATGACGTTATGAATTTGATGACGTTGAACGTGAAACGTTAAGCGTTCGGCTTTGCCGGCAACAGTCGCAGTTGAAGAACACGATGCGGCGTCACTGTGTGCGTGTGTGTGTGTGTGTGTGGGTGAAACAGCGAAATTCGAACGAATGAACCGAAGCGAAGTCGTCAACAAAAATTACGAACGTAGCCAACGAACGAGCCAACGAACCGAACGACACGAGTTCGAAAGCGTACGGTACACGAATGTCGAATATATTTCAAATTCGGTTGGAGAGCGAACGAAGCGTTGAATGCAACAGTTACCAACAGACTGAGTGTGTCTGTATAAATGAAGTTGCCAAACGGTCACGCAGCGGCAGCAGCAGCAGCAGCAGCAGCAGCAGAGGCAGCAGCGGCAGCGGCAGCGGCAGCAGCAGCGAACACACACACGCACGCAGATAAGCGTACACAGCGTTGATTGCACACATATGCACACATATGCAGGCAGCGCAACGTTGGCAACATTTTGTGCGCTGTTAGCAACATGCGCATCAAGCTAGCAACATTTTTCAATTGTGTTGCTCAGCCCCCAAGCGCATGTTGCGCGCATTGTTGCCGAGCGTCGTGTTCCACTTTAGCAGCAAGCTGAGACAGCGAGCTGAAGCAGCGGCTGTGGCATCTTTTGTCAGTTTGATTTGAATTTGTTTGTCTCTTGTGCATCCTCATTTGCTGTTGCTTCTGCTGCTGCTGCTGCTACTGCTGCTACTGTTTGTTTGCAGCCGCAATTTCTGTCCAAATGTCGCTTGATAATCTCTTGCTTTTGTTTACCACTTGCATTGGCAATTCTGTGTGTGTGTGTGTGTGTGTGTGTGTGGCACAGTGCTGCTGCTGCTGCACTCCTTGTATTGACTCGCTGCTGTTGCCACCCGCTGTGTGCGCCGCTGTCCATAGGCAAAAGCAAATCGCGGGCAGCGCTGCGACTGACCTACATGATTAGCCGCATCACAAATCGAGCATGAACATACACACACCATACACTGACAGAAAAATTTCTACTGAATTTAGTTATAGTTTAAATATAATAAGAGATATTAATATAGAACTAAATTTCAATCTACAATTTTTTAAAAATTTTTTATACACGATATTTTGTGAAGTTTTAATTAATTTAATATTTATAAAAATAATAAAAAAATTGTCGAATGAAAGCAAAAATTTGTTGTGGTCAGATTAAAATAAATTTAATTAAAAAATTAGTTAATAATTTAATTAAAAATAATAATTCAATTATATTTCGACCTTGATAATGTTTTAATTAGATTTGTATATACAATTTTTGGCATGTTCGCACAGTGCACACACACAACACACCACACACACACACACACACACACACACACTTGCATGCACACACCTAAATCAATTATGAACTGCAATCGAAATATGCATATTGTATGACAAGGTCTCTGCGGACATCTGTGGCGCCACCGATATTTATTGTGTGGCACATAACATATTCATTTTGCTGGCATCGCAAGCGTCCAATCTGCCCATTCCACTCCACACACTCCCCACTTCTTTCACACAAGTGCGCAACTCACGTGGCCAATAACATTAGCAACCTTTTAAATTTAATCAAAGCTTCTATTTTTTCAACAAACGCGCGCTTTGAATGAATGCCCGTTGGCCATATTTTGCATACGCTCAAGCAAAACCAAAGCATTGGCAAATATATAAATACCCTGCATGTCACAGCTATGTGCACGGGCTATATTGAACTATTGAAATTGAAAATTTGAGATGGTTCAATAACCATATCATGTTGAGTCACATGTAAAAGCAAGTTTATTTTTCATTTTATTTTATTTATTTATTTCATTAATTTTGAGCTGATCGAAAGTTTTTAGGGCATGTTTTATTTAGACAAAAAATAGTTTTTGTTAAAGTTCATTCTTCATTCTTTTTTATCATTGAATACTTTTGCGTTTACGTAAAAATCAAATCTTTATTCAATTCTGTTGAGCTCATGATTTTATTTATTTTAAATTCATTTAATGCCTATTTTTGTTTGTATTAAACTTTTTTCACATTAGAAATTAATAATAAAATAATTTTAAAAACAATATAAAACAAAATAAAAAAAAAAATTTTTTTATGAGCAAATTTAATTATTTAAAGACAATATATATTTATATTAAAAAATAAAATAAAAAATTCGCCATCTTCATCAACTGTGAAATTTTATAAGAGTTTCGTTAAAAGTTTGATTTCTTATAATAAGAAATTCTTTTCTTCTTCTTTGCTATCATTGCTAATATTTTCAATTTGAATTTTACAGGGCATCTGTCCGTCACACAATTGTGGTTTTTTTGCCAATAGTTTTTTCCATTGTTGTTGTTGTTGTTGTCGATGGCTGTGCATTTTGCATGCAATAAAAATATCGCATGCTGTAAAGAATGTGAGCAGTGTGCAGTGCACTGGAAATTGTAAATTCATGTTATGGCCAAGCGCTGGCACTATGGAAATGTGCAAGTGGTTGCTGGGTGGGGGAGGCGGGGTGGTAGTGGTAGTGGGTGAGTATGGGGTGGTGCTGCGTACTGTTGGGTGGCTTACAACTCGCCAAGCGTTCGTCACTTGGGTGAAGGCGTCGCTGCAAAATGTAGTCCAGTTACTTGGGGCGGTTTTAAAGAAGAGGGGACGAGGAATGGGGGATGGGGGGTGGTTAACAGTGTTGTGGGGACTAGTTGCGAACAGGCAGCATGTGTTTATTGCCAGCCAGAAAATGATGATTACACGTAATGTGCAAATGTGTGGGGTAGATAGAGCGTATAGGCAAAGGGGAGCCGAGCTGGAGGTGTGTGCGGCAGCCGGAAAAGCAGCCCGGAAAAGCGGCAAGCAGCCGGCAAAGCTAACAGACGTTGGCAACGGACAACTGGTGGCAATGCTGCCACAGCCAGTGGCATACACGTTGTTCTCGTGCAACTCAATTTTGCCAGTGTGTGGCTGCAAAACGAAGAAGAAGCATCCAAAAGGCAGCCCGCCTGGCGACAGGACAACAGCAGCAGCAGCAGCAGCCACACTATGCCGAGGCATGCAGCAAAGCAAATATATAGAAAAACAATGTCTGTGTTGCATAAACGCTGAGGCGGGGCGGGGCGGGGCGGGGCGGCGCAACGCCATGTCGTAACAGGCGGCAAACAGTTCTGGGCCAGGCCCAGGCAAAAAAGAAAACAAGGCATCGCTTATTGTAATTGCAAGTGCTCGCAGCTGGCCAAGGAATTCATTTGGATTTCCTGCAGTTCCCAACAGTGGTTAAATAAGCTTTCGGACTTTTCGAGTGTTAACGAAAATACAAATAAGCTGCAACCAACAAACAAATATCACTTTACCTACAACCTACTACAAAATGCTTTTGCCAACCATTTTTATTTCACTTTCAGAATAATGAAAATAAAGTCTTTGAGCTTACAATTAGCATTGTAAAGTTTTGATTGCAGTTAGTTTGTAAATTTTTTAAACTTTTTTTTTGTAAAATTTGCATGTGAGCCCCATTTATTCATTTTCGAAAGAAAAATATGTTAAAAATTTAGAATATATTTTTAATCGATAGAAATTGTCATAATTACAATAAGAAACCACATTAAAATAAATTCAAATTTTTTGTGAAAAATCATGCAAATTTTGAGACTTGGATTAATAGATCATATATATTTCAAACTTTCAGAAGTTAAAAAGTAAAATTATTTTATTTTATTTTAATTTTACATTTTTAAAATTTATTTTTTTTTATTTTTGCATAAAAAAGCATGTTTTCCCCCTTTCTCAATTTTGACATTAATTTTACAAAATTTACAATTAGAAATTTTTATTTTTAATTGATTTTATATATTTTATTTATACACATAAAAAAACAAAATTAAAATAAATTGTGAAATTTTTAAATTATGCCATAATTAAACATAAACTCCAATGATTTTGTCAAAACTGGTTATTTTTTGTCATTTAGATGAAATCTTCACTTAAAATAAATGCATTATTAAAACGGGTATTTGCCATTTTCAATTGATTATGGTACTCCTAAAAGTTGGAATTATCTTCTTTAAAGTAAACGAATTTGTTATTAGTCATTAAACATTCTAACTTCGAGTTGTTAGCACTTCAGCAAGCCGAAAACTTGGTCTGACAGTTGGAGTTTATCTGCTTTTCATTTCCATTTCATATCTTGGTTTTTGAATCTATTTCAGTTTCTGCCTGGCTGCCTGCCTAAATGCAACTTCAACAGTCAACGCTGTGGATAAAAACAATTCTGTCAAATGCATTTTATGCTAAACCAAATATGACATCCAATCAGGTCACGCCCCCTGGCAATGTCAACGCCCACCCGAAAAAAGCTCAAGTCAAACTCATTATAATTTCATTGCAAGTCATTTCCATACACACGCAGAGAGAGAGAGAGAGAGAGGGAGAAAGAGCATGAAAACAATAACCTGAAAAATAATGAAATGAAAATCGCCTAGAAGCTGGCGAGTAAAGTACACGAAGCGAGTGCTACAAGTTTATAGAGTTGCCAAAACATGCAAAACATGCCATGGAAAGGGATCGGGGCAGGGAGGGGGGGGCGGGCAGAGTATGTGTGAGACCTTGCATTACAATTGAGTTACAGTTCAGTTTCAGTTTTGTGTGGCCATTATTATAGCTGAAAAACACGGCGACTACGCAGCTGGAGAAGCGCTTAGGGGTAGCTAGGGGC